>CAJNIZ010005958.1:0-53816 GCA_905231905.1 Symbiodinium pilosum | reverse complement strand
TAATGTGGTTATATATAGCCCCTAGCCCTTAATAGGGCCCCTAATATAGACTGTTACTGGGTGGGGGCAGTACCCAAGTTTAAGGTTTAATTAGGGTTCAGGGTTTAGGGATCCTTCGGAGCACAACTGAGGTTTTAGGGCCAACTCAAGCTTGGGGCCTAATTTAGGGTTTAGGGTTTAGGGCTAAGATATATTGACCGGTCCAGACATCTTTGGGAGAGACTTTCGATGCCCGCTGCACGTAAGTCCCTTTGCTACTTCTGCCAAAGAAATCGCCCAAAATCCGAACCCTACACCCTTACGTTATCGGAAATGTAGCAATCCTTCACATAGGCCTGCCCCAAACAGGCCCAAGACAAACCCTAAGCCCTAAACCCAAATTGGGGTTTAGGGTTTTCAAATGTGAGCCCTTAACCCTGAACTCATACGTCCTTATTCCGAAAATCGTAAAACCTAGACACTAGTGTGATCGAAAACCATGTTCTTCAGAAACTACAAGATATTTGCTGGTTAGATCCCGGTTCCCGTGACGAGGGGGCGTTTGCAGAAAAAGTACCCCACATCTAGACCCCAAACATCATGGTTCCTATTTTGTGGACCCAGAGGAGCCCTTAAACCCCAAACCCCAAGTGCGAGGCCGTACCAAGATTCAGAAGGAAATGCCCGGCCTGGCACGGGCCTCAACTGAGCCACTGCATTTGAGTAGCACGAATGAGCTATCTCATGGTTTAGTGTATTAGGGTTTGGGGTTTAGGGTCGAGGGTTCAGGGCTTAGGGCTTACGTTTAGGGCTTAGGGTTTAGGGTTTTTGTTTCGGGGCTTAGGGTTTAGAGTTCAGGGAGGAACTCTGAGGACCCCCGACTACCTGGTACCCCAGTACCCATCTACACCCAATCGAGAAGGAATATGGCCACAGTAGTAGTGGGGGCGCAAGGATTTCCTAAGATCATGAGGCCTAGAACCCTGAACCCGAAACCCCAAATTCTCAACCCCTTTCCCTTAATTCAGGGTTGTTTAGGGATACTGAAGCCTTGCTAAGGTTAATTCAGGGGGAAGATCAGATTATGTCCATGGGTCGGGGTGTTTGGGTTCAGGGTGTATGGTTTTGGGGTTCAGGGTTTAGTACCCTAAGGGTCCAAGGACCCAAATAATAGGGTTTTAGGGCCCAGATATCATTAATGATATAGTATTTGGGCCCTAAAACCCTATTATTTGGGTCCTTGGACCCTTGGGGGTAGTTTGGGGGTTTAGGGGTTTAGGGTGTAGGAGTTCAGGGTGTAGGATCTAGGGTTTAGGGGTCAGGCATTAAGATTTAAGGAAGGAGGCCAGGAGAGGCATTAGACACGCACTTCTTGTTTGGGTTTAAGGTATACCTACACCCCAGAAGTATGGAAAATAAAGGCCTTTTAGGCTATATTCAGGTGTTTTGGGCTATTATTTTACCTACTTTTGGGGTCCAGGTAGCGTTTAAGCTATCAAGGATTATTGTACCTCCGAAGTTTTTCTTTTTTGGCCTAGGCTTTCAAGGGTTGATGTAGCTCTGAAGTTTGTTTGGTGTGAACTCTGGACCTACACAAGGAACAGGGATTGTGGATCTCCTGCAAGTAGTTAAACATGGGACCATTCATTCTCCCTGAGCTTCTCAAAGTTACTACAATTATCCCTGCACAGTCCTTTATAGGGCTCACCCCGAAATCTCCTCACATTCCCCATACATGCACAGGTTCCCGAGAGCAATCAAGCAACCACTCTTTTCCAGAACCCCACTCCCCCCACACTGCATTAATCTTACCTTTGGACGTCCCGATTCTTAGAGCTGAAGATCTACCAACAGCTGATTCCAATCATGCACGGACTCCACTGGTTGTTGGGTCAGAAACCCTAAACCCTAAAGCAACAGGTCTTTGTTTTCTTGGATTGGGTTTGTGGCCGGCTTCACAGTGATCAGGCCTGAAAGCATCCCTTGAAAAAGGTTCCGAAGCGAGCGACCAGGGTTTAGGGTCTAGGGGTCTAGGGGTTTAGGGGTTTAGGGTAGAGGGTTTAGGGGTCTAGGGGTTTAGGGTTTAGGGGTTTAGGGTTTAGCGGTTAGGAAGAGAGTTTGGTGAAAACAGGAAGTAGTACCAGCATGCTCTGGCCAACACCTGAGGCGTTTCCCATAATAATTAGGTGGCATACATAGTTGTCACAAATTTGCCAGGGACCTGGGCACTTGTCACAAAGGCCCCTGGAAGTAGTGTAGAAGCCTGAATAACTGCCAATATTGGGGTTCTATAGATTCTTTAGATAGTGATGGTCTAGGGTACCTCAAATGGATCTCACATTTATCGTGGCAATTATTCGGGGTTTCCTCCCATGCAACCCCTATAACGCCCCTACGTAACCCTCGCTTGTATCCCATTTTTGATTTGCCTCTCCACTATGCGCTTAATTTTTGGAGCCCAAACCCCGAACCCCAAACCCGAGACTTTAAACCCTATGAACCCAAACCCTAAACCTTAAACCCTATGAATCCAAACCCTAAACCCTATGAACCCTAAACCCTGTAAATCCCAAAGGCTTCTACAGTAAAAGCAGGGATCTCCAACCACTGCAACCCCGAGAGTGCAACTACCTAACAATTCCTAATAACCAAATGGGTTCTTCTCAAAATTATGGGCGGGTATATTACGGCACCTAAAATTTAGGGGTACCAAAATGGTACCCTAATTTTGGGAGCTCCCCATATACTTCCCCAAGACCTGTACTATAAATACAGGGTTTAGCGTTCAGGGTTTAGGATTGCTTCAAAATCCCAAGTACCCAGTTATTGGGTACATGGGCCCTTAGGGCAACTCTTGCCCAGGCTCTGGACCTTGAGTGTCAGCAGGCCGGCCAACATGCCAGTTGTGGCTTAGTGGTAACAGGGTTTAGGATTCAGTGGCTAGGGCTAAGGATGTTAAATGCTTGCAGGGTTCAGTTGTTCAGCCTAAACCCTACGCCCTTTAAGACCCTAAACCCTAAACCCCTTATCCCAGGGCACCTTTGTGTTTCTAGTGTCCGGCTAGTAGTGGGTGCGGGCCTAGCCCATGGTTCAACCCTAAACAAAACAAACACAGAACCCTGAATTTCAAAAGCCCAAAGCCATAAGTTCTGAACCCCAAAGCCATTCTAAACCTTAAGCTCTAGCCCCTACACCGTGAACCCAAAACTCTCATCCCTAAACCCGAAATGCCGAGTGATAGGCTTCCACAGAGGCTCAGTGTTGCTGTCATGCCGCTCGCTAGAAGATGGCTCAGAAATGCTCGCGGAACCCAAAAAACAAGAAAAGTGATAACCAACACGAAATTTGAAATGGAGACTAGGATTATGAAAAGCGGCCTGGGGCATGCAAGGGGCGTGTAGCACTCCCTCGCTACTGCTTAACAGATTTGTGTTGGGTACTACCCCCAACTCATTAACGGTTGGATAATATTTACAGTAATATATATATATATATGTATTCAGCCCTGCATATGACCTCTTTTATGGACTGTTCATGGGCGGGGGCAAGACCCTAGCTTAATGTGTCTCGTTTAGGGTTTGGGGTTGGGTCTGGGGCTTAGGGTTTGCAGGTTGGGGGGGTGGTGTTGCTGGCTGTCAAGTGGCCCAGTAGTTGACAAGCTTTGAAACACCGAGGTCGTGATGGTCTTGTGCCGGCATGCCCCTAAGCCGCTTAAAGCCTTTCAAACCCAAAACCCTGAGCCCTACCTGGACCCCAAAAGTAGGTAAACAAATAGCCAAAAACAGCTGGATATAGCCCTAAAGGTCATTATTCTACATGTTTTTGGGGGGGTAGGTAGTACCTTCAACTCCAGAACTCTAACCCTGAACCCCCCCCTTACACACCCCGAAAACCCCTCAACCCTAAAACCTTAAACCCTACCAATCTGGATTGTGAAGCAGTAGTAAGGCCCGTTCGGGCTCTGACTGGGCTGCTACTGAGGAACTTGAAGTAGGTTACCGTCGTATTGTCTGTTGAAAGGGCTTTATGTTTTCTATGGTAGTTATGTAGGGTGCGGGTTAAATGGCCATAGTACTCATAGGGGTTTCCTCATTATGGTAGTTGATCTAAGTTCCATACACCTTGTGACTTTCCCCCTTACAGTAACCGTCCTTAAAGGGATCTTGTTAGGGTTAGTCTAGCTCCAATTACCTAATGTAGGGAGTGTCCCAACACTTGAGCTACTGTCTAAGGTAGCCTTATGAAGGGACTCTCAGCCAGCAGTGGACATAGGGGTCCTTTTTGAAGTTTAGTACAGTCCCTCATCTAGTCCCTAATAAGGGACCCATGTCCAGTAGCATTCTGTAGGAAATATTCCCCAAACCCTAACGCCTAAACCCAAGGAACTAAGTAAGAGATACCCTAACCCCTAGGAAATATTGAGTGTAGCTCATACTGTTGATGGATGAAATATTGCACCACCTAGGGGCCCTAAAGTACCGTAATTCCTAGGACTTCAGGGACTTAAGGTGCTGCACGATTTCCTCCATCACAGCCCTAAACCCGAAACCCTAAATAGTAGTTTCCATTTTCTTTTCCATTATCCCTATATAACCTCCATATAACCCCTATATTCCACACCCAGCTGGAAGAGTATCTAACCTAAACCTTAAACCCTAAACCTTAAACCCTAAACCCTAAACCCTAAACCCTGAGTATCTTGACACCTTTCCTGGGTCGACAGGCCTTGGGTGCTGCCGCTGCCTCAGCGCGATGGTCCACACGCCTCCAGGGTTCCGGGTTTAGGGCGAAAGTACCTGGACCCCAAAAGTATGTAAAATAATTGCCTTAATGGCTATTATTATGGGTTTGGCGCCATTATTTTGCATACTTTTGGGGTTTAGGTAGGCACGGTTGATTGACTTTAAGGCCCAAAGTAGGCATTAAGTTCTAGGCTTCAAGGCCACAAGTAGATATTAGATTATAGACTTAAAGGCCCACAGTAGGTATTAAACCTTAAGCCCTAAAGCCTAAACACTAAACCCCAAACCCCCAACCCTGCGCCCTAAAACAAGTAGATACCATTCATGGACTTGATGGCCCAGGGTAGACCGTTACTTAGGGTGCCGGGGCTGAGACTGTTCCTGTCGCCACCCAACCTTAAGCTAGAAAGCTCAATACTTGAAATTCCTATTGGGGTTAGGCTTTAGGGTTTAGGGTTTACGGTTTAGAGTTTACGCTTTAGGGTTTCGAGTTCAGGGTTGAGGGTTGAGGGTTTAAGCTTCAGAGTTTAGGGTTTGCAGCAACATACAAGAAAGATGTGAAAGCAGGGCGCGACGTGACCCTAAACCCTAAACCCCAAACCCAATCGCGCCTTCATCGTCCTCAGCGTGACAGATGACGTGATTGCATCGAAATGGGGAAGGGACAAACTAAGGGAACTACGCGCTTTGGCCGAACTCCATGATCTGGAGGAGGAAGAAGCAATGATGCAGGCAGTGCTGGCGGCCGAGACAATGATGAACCTTCAGCAGGGTGCAACGCCTGAAGTGCAAGTCCGTGGAATGCAGCTTTGGCACCGCGCAGCATGGGCTTCGCCGGATGCTCCGACTGCGCCCGATAGGCTGTTGGCGTTGACTTCAGGAAGTGAGTGTGCGACAACAAGCACTAGTGAGACTGAGCACTTTTCCATCCAGGCACCTTAAAATGTTCGGGCCGCCTGACGCCTAACCACTTTTGCTGCAGTCTCAACAAGCAAGGCCCGGGCTCTTAGATATGGGAGTACCCTGAACCCTAAACCCCAAACCCTAAACCCTAAAGCCCAAGCCCTAAAGCCTAAACCCTAAACCATCCTAAACCCTAGTGCAGGGGTTCTTAAGGGGATGCTCAGAGTTTACACTCTAGCTCACATGCATAAGCTTGTTTAGGGGTTTAGGTTTAGGGTTTCAGGGTTTTGGGGGTTAGGGTTCAGGCTTTAAGGTTTTAGGGTTTAGGGTTTAAGCTTTTCGGGTTTCAGGGTTTAAGGTTTTAGGGTCTAGGATTTGGGTTTTAGGGTTTAGGGTTTTAGGTTTTTCGGGTTTTAGGATTTCAGTTTTATTTTTTTCTTTCTTTTCGCTTGTGTTTTTCGTTTTTGGGTTTAGGGTTTCATGGTTTCAGGGTTTTAGGGTTTGCGGTTCAAATGGGATGCTCCTATCTTTCTATTTGCTTATGTTCTTGATTGGCCCCCACGCAGATACACCTCTCCCCCATTCATTGGCGGTGGATTTTTTGGATTTCAACCTTAAACCCTAAATCCTAAACCCTAAATCCTAAGCCGTATAAGTCCTAAACCCCCTAAGTCCCAAACCCTATTACTACGGTCAGGGCGTGCCAGGATCAATCGTCGCAGGATGGTCTGCTCTTCAGGTACCCAGAGGATCTTAAGTACCTAGGGGGTTCTAACCCAAACCATATCACCACTTCATTGTATAGAAACCTTATCATACACCATACAGGTACTAAGGATCCTTTCATGTAGTTGTTTTGGTATGGTTGCAACGAGCACGCACGTTTAGAGTTTAGCTAGGGCTTAGGGGTTCAAACACGAACCCCCCCCAACACATATTACAGATCAACGCCAAAAGCCCTTCCAGCCACATTTCATGCATGCATATTTTTTCAACTGTAGCTTTGTATAAAACATATAGTCTAAGGACTGTTGGAGAGACCCCTAATAATGACCCTTGTAGCTTATGGGGGTTAATATGGGGACTACCTATTGATATGGGGGTTATATAATGACTATATCAGGGTTACATATGGTAATGGGATTAAGGGTCCCTACTAGGGGTCCCTCCTAAAGTCCCTAGATTACAGGGGTCTCAAGAATCCTTCATCACTTTTCATTCCCGGGGTCCCACGCCTGAACCCTGAATCCTGGAACCCAAAAGCCTAAACCCTTACACGCTTAAACCCCAAACCCCAAAAACCTCAAATCCCGGTACCTTACCACAAGCCTTAAACCCTACCTGGACCCCTAACGTATGTAGAATGATGGTCTTGTTTGGACCATGTTTAGGGGTTCTGCGCTACGATTTTGCTTAGTTTTGAGGTGCAAGTACACCCTTAGGACGTAAAGTTTAGGGTTTAGGGACAGAAAATACGCTTGAGCCTTGAAAGTAACATTCAGGGTCTGAACCGAAATCCTGGAAACAGGAGGCCTCAGACTTAGGATTTACTTGGAGGGTCCAGGGGTCTTAGCAAGCTTACCTCTAAACCCTATACACCATATAGGAACCTCTAAACCCTGAATCCTAAACCCTAAGCTGTGAACCCTAACCATATAGGAACCCCGTTTGCTGAACTGTGGGATAACATGCATGCGCGCAGCAAGCTAAGCCGCACCCTGTACGAAGAAGAATGACCTAGCTGACTGGCAGCAGGTGGAAACAAACTAAGGGTTTAGGGACTAGGTTTGTTAGGTTTTAGAGGCTAGGGTTCAAGGTTTAAGGATTAGGTTTCAGGGTCTAGGGCTTAGGGTTTAGGACTTTGCTGCTTGGGCCGCTCGACACTTCTGGTCTCGAAGTCACCATGATAGGCTGGCTCGTGCTGTTGCGAATGCAGGTCAGGTTCTGCAAGAAACCTTGTCTGACTTTTTTGACCACGGTCTTTCGGGTTTAGGGTTTAGGGTTTACCTTCTTGGAGATTCCTTCAATGAGCACCCTGGTGCCCTTGATGTTATCCCAGCTCGGAATCGCAAACGCAGCTGGGTGAGCCACGGAGTGGAAACACGCTGTATTTGGAATTCGCGCCATTGTTACAATAAGTTCCCCTGACCCTCCAAGTGGGGTTTACCCGCACCCTGCGGAGCCCACATTTTTCAGGATTAGGTCTGACCCCTGAAATGACAAGCTCCCTATAGGACTCAGTGTAGCATGGATGCTTATTGTAGGGATTCCAAGAGCCGATTCTATGTTTGAGAAGGCCTGCGAATATCGTGACATAATGGAACCCAGGCGTGCAGATGGATTGTGGACAGAGTCTGGAATGACCCCAAAATACTGACACCGCAGGAGTCGTTTTGCCACACAGTTTAGGGTTAGGGTTTCGGTTGTACGGAAGGGAAGATTCTCAAAACTCTTCCCATCAAATCCTTAAGAAGGTTTCGTCATCCCATAAATGCCTACCCTCCCTCCCCCGATTTGAATTTTGAAAATCCAAGCTCCAATCTTTGTTGATTCGCCTGGGTCCTAAGAACTGCCCCCTGGTTGGGTGTAGCGGGTACATGACAGGTATGTACGGAACCTGGCCTGAGGGCCCATACTAGGGCCACTAGGGGCCCATAGTTCAGAGCCTTTAAGCCTAAGCCCGAAAGCCTAAATCAAAGACCTCAAACGCAAAACCCCAAACCCCTAATCCCTAAAACCCTAAACCCTAAAACCCTTAACCCTAACCGTTAACCTCAAACCCTAACCCCAAACCCTAACCCCCAAACCCCAAACCCCAAACCCTAAACCCCAACCCCTGAGTCCCTACTCACGCCACATCCTGCGCTGAGGCCCTGGCTCCCTTCAGCACCAAAGTCGCCCACTTCAACAGCCTCCGGCCGAAGCAGTTGGGCTTGACATGAGCCATGATGTAAACTCCTTCAGAGGGGTTTAGAGAAGGGATTCTATAGCGGATTACCTGTAGGGGATATTAAGGGGGATGTTTGGAGTTTAGAATATAGGTTATATAAGTTATATGTAGTCTAGGGGTTAAGGCCTAAGCGAGTTTAGGGTTTGGGGTGGAGCCTTTCAGGGTGTACGTAGGGTCATGGCTGGTCGTCCAGGGTATAGGGTCTGGGGAGTAAGGCTGAAGTGTCAGGGTTCACGGCTTGGGGATGAGGGAGTGTTTAGGGAGTACAGTGCTTCCGGATAAGCTTTAGCAATTCTAAACCCCAAACCCCTAAACCTCACCTACATCCTAATCCCCTGAAGCTTAACCTCCTAAACCCTCAGTCGCAATGTCGCAATAAGTTTTAGCAAGTCGAATTTAGGGATGAGGGCTAAGCCCTAAACCCTAAACCCTACATTGTCCAGAGCATCCCAAGGGTCGGGTGCCGAAGTATGGGGTAGGGCGAATAAGGTATTTAGGGTGTAGGTTGGCGTATGAGCTAGGGTCTAAGCTCCTTCAAGGGCTAGGGGTTCAGATTGTAGCTCATTATATGTATATATTCAGAGACATACAGAGAGAAAGAGAGAGAGAGAGAGAGAAGCGCGTGAACAGTTTCGGTGAAGCTCCCGTTTTAGTGTGCATCTCGGGCTAGGCTTAGTTGATGTTTTCCAGCTTTGATGCTTTTACCCTTAAGGCCTAACCCGAATCCTTTTTCTGATGGTGTTGCTTCATGTTTTCCCTAAAGGCTAACCCCCCCCCCCCTATGTGAGTTGCCCCTTAGAGGAAGCTTTTAGGGTTTGAAGTATCATAGCAGTTACCCTCTGCCAAGCTGGCGTGGAATATTGGGCTTACCAAAGGATTTCTAGAGGTAGACATGGGTAGCTTAGTATAGTCCCTAATATATTCCTTAATATGGAACCCATGTCCATTACTTCCATGGGAAACATGCGTTGGAGACAGCGGTCATTGCAGCACAGCTTTGGGGGCTTCCATTTTAGTTTGGGGAAGTGTACTACGCTACAGTAGCCAGTTCATAGCTCGACATGATTTCTTGACCATACAGTATCACCCTAACCCTAAACCCTAAACCCGAATCATATTCTTGATATTCAAATCTTGCATGACTCCAGTATACTATAATAACTTACCAGGAATCCCTGGGTTTAAGGTTTAGGGTTTCGGGTTTCGGGTACGTAGAGTCCTGCAGGATTGTTACATCCACCCTAGCGGTTCCCTTGTTGTACCCCTCTGTCGGCAACACGGGATTCAAAAAGTTGGGTCAAGTATGCGCCTCCGCAATTGGGACCCTGTGTAGGGCAGAAGGGAGTTGCACACTCGCAGAGACTCCAAATTCACACGGAAGCTCAAAAATGTGCCCTACAAATACTTGCTCTTCTAAAAAGAGCTTCCATGTACGCTTGGGGAGGCTAAAACGTAAAGCCTTCGAGGCAGAAACGCTTGTACGTGGAAGTTGGGTTTTGCCAGATCTCAAACGCACATAAACAGGGTTTCCTTTTAATGGACTCGAAGTAAGTTGCCATAGCATGGGTATCCAGAAAATACCAGGGCTTCCTTGTTATGGCAACTTAACTTAGGTTCCTTATCAGTCACAGTAAACCAAGGGCCAAGACCCAAAAAGACAATCCTATGTCTACATGCTTTTGGGGCTCAAGTGGCTGTCAACACAACCTGTAACTGTAGTTGTACTACTCCCCTACACCGTGAGCTCTGATGAAACCCTAAACCCAAACCCCAAACTCTTATACCCCCAAAGCCTAAAATCCTAAAGCGCAAAACCCTAAAACCCTTACCCCTGAACCTTCCCTATCTGCTAGGGTTCAAGGTCTAGGGCTTTGGGGTTAGGATTTTGAATTCAGGATTCGGGGTTTCGGGTAATACAATGGAGTAGACCACTCGGCCATGCTGTCGCATACTCACCTGCTTTTCCACTGATACATTCAGGCATTTATACATACCAGTTTCAGGTATAGTAGCAAATCCTTGTGTATAAAATTTATGTAAAACATATTTAGGGTTTAGGGGGATAGTGGCGCATCAAGAGGCAGATACTAAAGCTCCTGCACCTCTCTCAGTACCCTATGCTTTGGAAATTATGGCCACCTAGTCTCATGAATGGGATTTTAGTGTCAACCTTACCCTGCAAACAGCTGGGAGGATGGCCAGCGCCACCGCATGTTGGAAACAAAACAGCGCTGGCGTAGACAAGGATGATCTGAACCTCGCCATGGCGATGTCGCTATGTCTCCGGGAAGACGACGACCAGGATGACCAGCCGATAAGCAAAGCACCTGGCCAGGCTGTTACGCCTACGCCGTTCCTATTTGTTCTCTCTCGCGTCGTCTTTCAACTGGAACCCCTTCGGCACCACAAGCACCAGCATGCAGAGCGTGCTGGTTGCACAGAAGCAGGTCATGCCGGCAGCAGCACCCTGTGCAATGGCTCTCCAAGAAGTACACGCCAATAAGATGGGGAATCTTCTATGTTTCTACAGTAATTAGGCCCTAAACCCTAATGTCGAGATTCCAGAGATGATTCTGGCCCCTTGTGGGTAGCCCAAAAAATCGGGTTCGCATTTAGGGTTTATGGGTCCCAAGATGGGACCATAATGTTGACAGTCTTCCGCTTCCCCTGGACACTTCTCAGGTTCACGTTGTACTTGCTGGCCCTCATTTGCAGTGTCCCTTCCTGAGCTGTTTGTCTAGTATGGTCTTCATGTATGGTTTAGGGTTTGGGAAAATACTGAAGAAGTCTTTCTGACCAAGGTGATGACCTATAGTCGATTGGCATACTAGAAGTGGTGCGTTGTGAGATGCCCTTGCTACTCTGTCTGTGGCCGTAGTAAAGGCAGTTGGGTACGCAGGGTTCGCGAATTCGGTCTGACCGGTCTAGATCACCCCAGCAGATGCGCTAGCTAGCTCTTTCTTCAGGGCTGTAGGAGGTTTGGGTCAATATGGGAGCTTCTCAAAACAACCCTCACACAATCCTCATAAGGCTTCCTATTGTCCGCCTACAGGGTCCCAGGGTGCCGCTGTTTCGAGAAGGCCTGAAAGTAGATTTGAGGACTTGACATGCAGCCACTTACGCATGAGTTGATCAAGTAGCTTAGAATCCCAAGTAACATGTTGGGTTTAGGGTTTTAATTCCGGGCGAAGTAGTGTCCTCTTGAAATGGACTGTCATTGGGTTCCATGTTAGTTTGTTTGAGGGTAGAACCCTAGATCCAATGAAGCCTACAGGTACAAATCATACACCCAAAGTGTAAACCGCGAGAGCTTTCCTGGACCCTAAACGTTAAACCCTAAACCCTAAACCTTATACCGCACTACCATAAGTCCAAATCCAAGAGCCCAAAAGGATCCTCAGTACCTTTACTGGGGATACTTACCCAAACCATACTACCAATTCCTGGTATAGAAGAACTACTTTATACCATATGAGCAGCTGCATTTATTTACGCAAGAGTCTAGAAGGCTAGGTGCGTTGGTATTTTTGCATCTGGATTCAGCGTTCCTCTGGGAACGAGATAGGGGCTGTGGATTGAATGAGATAGCCAAGGTTTCCTTTGTAATAAGACCAACATGGTGAACGAGATCAGTTTTTTTGTCAAGCTACAATGCAAGATTAAATACAAGGCGAGCGAGATGAGGGGCCGTGGATTAAAAATCCCGCATAAGGCCCAGGATCCTGTCCTTAAAGCCTAAAACCCTAAACCCTGAACCCAAAACCCAAAAAACTTTAAACCTGAACAAATAACGATAAACCCCTAAACCCTAAAAACCCTAATGCAGAGCTTCGGTGGTCAGAGTCCTGACCCCGGGCCGGCAAGCATGCTTCCGTTGCAGCAGGGTTTGGTGCCAGGTGTTGCAATGCGTGGAACCAGTAGCCGGGTTAGGGTTCAGGGTTGAGGGTTTAGGGTTTTGGGGTTTAGGGTTTAGGGTTTGGGGTGTTGGGGTTTAGGGTTTATAGGGTTTAGGGTTTAGGGTATGGGTTTTAGAGAATAGGGCTTAGGGTATTGCAAGGCCACCCAACCTCATCTTAAGTGGTGGTTCAGAGAATAGTCCCAAACTGTCCTAATTTCAGATTCTGAGATGAATATGGAATGGCCAGAACCAGGGATCAGGTCATAGTTAGCAGAACCTTGAGTTACCTCCCCAAACTAGCATGCAGCTCAGTAATAGGCTGCTCTTGCGTCCCCTAAACCCTACACCCTTAACCTTAACCTTAAACCCTAAGCCCTACACCCAAACCCTACACTCTAAACCTTAAACCCTAAACCCTAAACCCCAAACCCTAAACACTAAACCCTAAACCTTAAACTCTACCTAAACCCTGTTTTCCCACAGGCACCCACCCAGGGACTACGACAGCGAGCCTGCGAATTCCTGACGGAGATGCTTACGAAGGGACAGCAGCCTGAGCCTCTGTGCTGCTTGGGGTTTGGGGTTTAGGGATTAGGGTTTAGAGTTAGGGTTTAGAGATTAGGGTTTAGGGTTTGGGGTTAAGGGCTTAGGGTTTAGGGTTCTAAACCTAAGCCCTAAACTCTAAATAAGATTTGGGGGAGGCATACCTGGGACCCCACAAGCGATCTTAGAATTGGATAGAATTGGAAAGGTTTACCGTTCGGAATTTCTGTTTTTTTGGCTCCATGTTTACCATTTAGGGTTTTGAATGTACTTTGGGCTTTGGATGCAGGATTCGGGAACTAGGATTCGGAGTATAGGGTTCGGGCCCCGAGAATAACATGGGGAACTGTGGAGGGGTTATATGGAGAAGTTTGGTGGGATTTGATTAGAAGATCTCGGCGGGGAGCAATTGGCTCTATTGTTTTGAGGGTTAGGGATTTTAGGTTACACTTGGGGTGTGCGGGTCTTGGATGAGGGCTTGTGGGCCGAGGGTTGGGGGGTTGCATCTGAATGATGGTCTGCTGACCCCTAAACCCCCGACCCTAAACCCTGGCCCTCAGACTCTAAACTCTAGATGCTGAACCCTAGACCCTAAACCCTAAACTGTAGACCCTACACCGTAAACGCTAAACCCTAAACCCTACAGATGATCATGGCTATACGCCAGGTGCGAGGGACACCCTACTGTTGAAGTAGTAGCGCTGCCTCTAATATGTTCACATGAGGTCATAACGATGGCGCAGGAAATCCTAACATACCTTGAGGTTCCAAGTAACCAAATCACACGTTTCTGGCCCTACAAAGTATAACTTGAATGGTTGTTGATACCGGAAACGCGAATATCTCGGTGCTTGGGCCCAGAGGCATGCAAATGCAGCATTGAGTGGACCCACACACAGAGACCCAAGTCTTGGGAAAAGTCCCCAAAACTAACATAGAATCCCACATAGCCCCGGAGCCAAGTGCCTCATGATTTAGGGTTGAAGGTGTTTGGGACTTGGTTTACCTGGATCCCAAAAGTGGGTTCAAACAAAGGCCCAGAACTCCTAAAACAAGTCCGGACAACCATGATTTTATAATTTCACGGACCCCCTAAACCCTATACGTAGTAGATTCAATTTTTCTCCATCCCTCCCGTATTACATATTCTTGGGGATCTACCTATCTTATTCGACCCTAAGCTTCATCTAAGCCATTAACCTGAAGCCCTAAACCCTTAGCCCTAAGCTAACCTTAAACCCTAAACCCTTGACTCTCAACCTTAAGCCCTTAACCCTCAACTCTAAACACCTAACCCCACACCTTTAACCCTCAAGCCTAAACCGTTAGCCCAACCTAAACTAACCTAAACTAGTGTCTAGGGTACCCAACACGGGACATGTAGGTCAGCATTTATGAAATAGGGCCTTTCTTACGGTGTTTCGTGTACTTGGTGAATGTTTCTAGGGCTCCCTAGGAATGTTGGTGAGTGTATATACTTGGTGTCCACTTGCTGCACTTGGAGGGGGCACTTGCAGCAGAAAAGAAGTTGCATGAGGCAGAGACAAAGCAGCACAAGGAGAATGGGGTGAAGAATCCCGAACCCTAAACCCCTAAACCCCTAAACCCTAAGCCCTTTAAACCCATAGACCCTAAACCCTAAGCCCCGAAACCCCTAAACCCTAAACTCTCGAACTTTGATGAGAGCCAATACCGCGTCAGAAGGCTACTTAGAGAGCTGCGGGCCGCTTGGAGTGTGAATGAAGATGTGAGGGCAGCGCAGGCCTGGTTTAGGGTTTAAGGTTTAGGGCTTAGGGTTTGGGGTTTAGGTTTAGGGTTTAGGGTTTTTAACGCTTAGGATTTAGGGTGTAGGGTTGAGGATTTAGAAGGTTTATGGTTTCTTCTGAAAGTGCCTGTGACCAGTATCCTACCAATCGAGCCCCAAAGTCGGTTTAGGGTTTAGGCCCAAAAACCAAATCCCAACTCAGAACGCCGACGCCCCTACCCTGAAATTCTGAGTCCTAAGCATACATCCTACGTCCTCTACCCTAGACCCTAAACCCTAAACCCTCTACCCCACACCCTAAGCCCCTAAACCCTAAACCCTACAAGCCTAAATCTCTGAACCTTTGATCCTAAACCCTAAATCCTGAAAGTCCCCCTTTCCCCAGGCCACACCTGGCGGGCGCCGCATTCTTGAAAGCCAATTGTTCCGAACTCAGTGGGGTTTTGGTTTGTGGGGGGTTTAGGGTTTCGGGGTTTTGAGGTTTGGGCTTAGAGTTTTGAATGTTTGGGGTTTAGGAGGCTGGGGTCTAGGAGCTTTGGGTTTCGCAGTTTAGTGATTGTTTTTGTCACTTTTTTTTATGGGCTTGGGGTGTAGGGGCTTAGGGCTCTAACGTCGATTTCGGGATTTGGGGTGTGATGAAAAATTCAGATAGGGTTCAGGATTCGAAGGAAGGTTTTTGGGATGGTACGGAGCGTAAGGTTGATTTTTGTCTATGTCGCGGGTGGGTCACTATACATAGGGGACGGGGACCCTACAAGTTCTATCTTGGTTGTCGTCTAGAAAACGCTCAGTACCTAGTCACTTGGATCTCTGACCGTCCACCCAGTACGCTCAGCCCCTAGGGAATTATTTTCAACACCGCCTACGCATTACCCAGTTGCTGTACCCAGTTGCTACGAATGGGTTGACAGGGTTGTTGGAGGATTTGGGGTATATAACCCCTATATAATATAGTAGTTTTCATTTTATTTTCCATCATCCGCATATAACCCCAAAATATTCCCTGTTACATAGGGTATGGGGTTTAAGGAGACCTTCACGTTGTTGAATGGGGTTCCCATGCTGCTGCAGGTGTTTGATCTTCCAGAGATACTGCCGCTGGAAATGTTGTTCCGTGTAGTTGATTCAGTAGACCCGTGGGTAGGAGGTTCACACCCTAAACCTTAAACCTCAGGCTTAAGATGGGTCACATTTCGTCCATAAACCATATGACCTTGACCTTTCAACGCTGACGTGTTGATCTGGTCTTGGTTAGGCACTGCAAAACATGACTCGTCATATGCACTGGAAGATCTGTTGCACTTTCATTGTGACGCAAACGACATGGACCGTGTACTTCTCTGGCCGTACGCTGGTACTTAAGAAGTCCTAGATATTTCATGCTTAGGTACTTCTTGGGACTTAGCTAGGGCCTTTGACCCTTAACCCTTTCGCATTCCCTTATACTCCTATTACAGGTACCTAAGGGTTAATCCTTAGCGTGGGTTCTAAGTGCCACGCAGGGTAGTTCATGTTGCCAATCCTGGCCAGACTGAGATCCCAGACTCTGATGGCAGCTTGGGTTTCAACAGCCTCCAATCTCACCTGCGTTGCTGTACGGGAACTCAAGTTAAGTTACTGTAAAATGGGCATACATGGTTTAGGGTTTAGAGTTACCATAGTATGGACAAAAAAAGAAATAGCGTGTTTCCTTCTTTGCTATAGTATGTTCTTTTAAGTTCCGTCGCCTTCTTTGCTATAGTATGTTCTTTTAAGTCCAGTCGTAGCTTGGGTGCTGCTCTCAGTTTCAGCTGGGTTCTACCATGGTATGATGATTTCAAGCCCTGGACATTGATCCTTCTATGGATTTTTATTGGGTGTAACCCCAAACCCTAAGCTGTAAGTCTCAACACGCCAGGGGCAGGTTTGAACATAGAACATAACAATCCAGAAGACATACTTCTTCATTATTGGGGTAATATCCTAAACCCTAAAACCTAAACCCTTAAGCCTGATGCTTGTTAAGGCCTGGAGAGCTTCCGTCGCATTCTGACAGGGCCGCTGGATGTCTGAAGCTCAGGTAGACTTATGGGCACCCTAAGCCCTAAACCCTGATCTAGGGGAAGTTTGGAACCCATAATAAGGATGATTCTAGAATCTGGGGGTCTATATTGGTGTCCCCCTACTAAGGAAACTACCATTTATCGACTCTAGCACCAAAGGTAGACATTAGTCATAGACCTAGATCCTAATTAGAGTAGGGTATCCAGGGTTCAGATGTTGATTTGAGGGTTAGGACATTACTGCAATCTTCTCCATAAACCCTAATTTATCGCTTTACAACTCCTTGGCCTCCTCTATTTCATCTTAAAGGAGCAGAAAGTGAAATTTTGAGTGGCGGATCAAAGAGGGGCTTCGGGCTGAAATAAACTTAGGATTCTTTAAGCTCTCCTCAGCCCTAAACCATAAACCCTTAAAATTAAAAGCGGGACTCAATGTGGTTGTTCAATTATATACTCAACTCTCCAGCACAACAACTCCCAAAAAGGGACCCTGAGTTCCGAACACCCGCACCCCTCAATCTTATCTGGCTATCTCACCCTGATATGACCGCTGTATCCCCTCCAAGGGGACCCAGAATTCTCGGAAATCCTCTCATGTAGAGAGCTGAGTAAGCAGGATAATAATGGGGATGACTTGAGTTATTCTCTGGTCAGTTGGAGATATACACATATTTACTAAGTACCCCTGACCCTAATACCTAAACACCATTTCGATGTTCTTTTCCATTCCTTGCCCTAAGCCCTATAACCCTAAACCCGAAATCCTAAACCCTATAGCCCTACGCCTGAAACCCTAGAAACTCTAAAAACCCTAAACCTTAGAAACCCTAAACCCTATACGTAAACCCTATATCCAAATTAATCAACTCCCAGGAGCTGGCTGCGTCGACATCGCAGGCGATGATTGCCTTGGCGTCCTCCTGCTATGCCCAGGGCCCAGGATTTTGGGGTTTTGCGGTTGCTAGGGTTTTAGGGTTTAGGGCTTCTAGGGTTTAGGGCTTTAGGGTTTAGTATTGGGTTTCTGGTTCAGGATTTTAGGGGTTTAGAGTTGCTTTTTCCGGTGTACTCCCTCCACATATGGAAGAATCCACTTCCCGAACATGTAGCATGCTACACCGCAATGTGAGTGGTGAATGTGTGGACAGGGTTTGGAGAAGCAGGACTTAGGATTTTGGGTCCAGGGTTCCGAGACCATGGTACCATGGTATCTATCGTTTGTAGTTGTTTGGGTTCAGGGTTTCTAGGAGTTGGTGTACGGATCAAAGATTAGACGTTGCTGGCAGTCACGACATTCTGTAGAAAGCTAAGGCTCTCTCCGCAATTCTTCCCTAAACCCTGGGCAGGTTAAAGCGCCCTCACCCGACCTCACCCTAAATCGTGGTTTTTATATTGGGAGTAGTACCGCAATGGCCTTACATTGGGATTTGAAATGAGTATAAGTTGCCCAAACTAAAGCCTTGGGAATTAGGTTTGGTCTTTATGGTGAGGGCCCTAAACCCTAAACCCTAAACCCTAAACCGCGGGTACCCGTCAAGGAGGCTTTTGTCAACCTCATTACCTTTCTGCGATCTTATCTGAGCAAAGTCTGAACTCCTTAAGGGTGGGGGGGATATAGGGTTTAGGGCCTAAACTCCTGAAAGGGGTTATATAGAAGATCCTTCAGGGGAGTATTATAGGGGATATTAAGAGGTATGCTAGGAGTTTAGACTATAGCTCATATGAGTCTTTTAGGAGGTATGGGGTACCTGGTAGCTCCCCACCTGGGGCTGTCCTTGGCTCTGGGGCTATTTGAGGGCTCTCCGGTTCTGCTTAGCAAGATTGTTGTCAGTCTCCTGGGTCTCATAGCAACCCTAACCCCTAAACCCTAGCCACGCGGTTTAGGGTTTAGGGGTTTGGGGGTTTAGGGTTTAGGGGGAATTGGCCGGCGAAGGGCTTGTGGGCCAGGAGGACTTTAGCTTTGGGTTCGGAGTGCTTGCAGCTTCGATACGGAAGCAGAAGATGTAAGATTCACGGAGAGGAACCCATTCTGTCTCCTAGGGTTTAGGGTTTTAGTGACCCATTCTGTCTCCTAGAGACGCCTCCCAGCAACTTCTGTTGGAGAACTGCAGGTAAGTTGGTTGTTCCGCATATCTGTTCAAGAGTGTTCGACAACAGGATCGATTCCACTTATGCTAAATCCCAAGCCCATGCTCAACATCCCAGCCTTCCTAAACCCTGGACCTTAAACCCCGTGCCCAGGACGTCCATGTGCAAATGCTGGAAATCCTGGATACAGCCGGGGGCCTTGAAGAGTTGCAGGGCTTCCACGGATGTTAGGGTTTCGGGCTTGGAACAGACCGTAAAAAACACGAAGGCCCTAGGATTTAGGGTTTAGGCTTTGAAGGTTTGGGGTAGTTTAGGATTTAGGTTTTTAAGCTTTAGGGTGGCTTCGGGTTTAGGGTTTAGGGTTTACGGTATCGGGCTTGGGGTGAGTATTAGGTAGGGACAAACACCCTGGACGTAAAACTAGGTGATATACCGCAGTGTCTTGTCATGACTGGCATAGACGTCAGTAGTGTTTCGCAAAATACCCATCGGAAGAATTAATTACCTGCTTAGGGTGGGTTCACCTTAACCTTAGATAGATAGGGTCTTCTCATGAAGCCACTTAAGAGACTGTAGAGGCCAGCAGTTCCCGGAAACCTGTTTGGGGATCTTTTCCATTGAGCCAGACGAGGGGGAGACCGCCCAGAAGGGTCCGGCGGCGTTGTTGAGCATACTTATTCATCTTCATGATACCAAAGCCGAATAAGAAGGCCGCACCCTAATGGTGAATGCTATCCACTTCATAGACGTTGACCTATGAGAGTAGAGTTTTCACAATCCCAATTGTGAACACAACAAAACTGAAGTTTTCCTGAAAATGTCATTAGCCCTGAGCCCAAAGCCGTAGGAACCATAAACTCTAGAAACCCCAAACCCTAGAAAGTCTGGACCCGAGCTTGTCTCAGTCCTGGTGTATGACAATAATCTGGGTTGCTGTTAAGGAACTTAAATTAAGTTACCATAATGGGTATATATAGTAAATAATAGGGTTTCCCCAATATGGCAACTTAATTTAAGTTCCCAGCAACCCAGTAATGCAATTGTCACAGCGCGAGAAGCTCTAAAGCCAGTGCTTCTTGAAGTCGACAGCACCTCGTCCCTGAACCCCAAAAGCCTAACCCCAAACCCTAAACCCCTAGCCCTAAATCACAAGCCTAAACTCCCAAACCCTAAATCACAAGCCTAGTATAAACCCCAAAACCCTAAACATCAGAAACCCAACTCCTGTGGTGGAGGTCCTGACCGCGATCGGTAGCCCTTCTTCAGGTGCTGCGCGAGCAGGGAGCCCTGGTTAGGGCTAAGGGATTAGGGTTTGGGGTTTGGGGCTTCAAGGATTCGATTTTAGGTCTTGGGCTTACCTAGGTACAATAATGGTCGAAACCCTCTCAAAGTAGCCCGCAGAGCAAAGGACGATTGTTGAGCAGTTTCTTAAGCAATCCCACGGTGATGGTATGTTCCCAAAATTAAGGGTGCGCGTTTAGGGGATTCCAAGAATAAGGGTAAAAGTTCTTTGGGGTCCATATTAGGATCCCCCTAGTTTGGGAGAGTGCCGTATGAAAAACTGCCAGCACTGTAAGGTTGAGAGATTGGAGCTTGAGGGTTTAGGCAGGAGCGTAGCACTCCAAAAGAAGCCTATGAGAGAAAAGTGAAAAGTGGTGTCCTTCCTGGGAGTTCCTGGAAAAGGGATTTCTCGGGGTGTTTTAAGTTTTAAGGTCCTCTCTATTACCCTAAGCTTTTGGATCCTAAACCCTAAACCTTATTGGGGAATCTAACTATGCTTGTTCAGAGGGTCCTTGGGCCGCTGTGGTCCTTTGCGTCCCTTCCTTGAAGTTTCTTCCGGGCGTATTCGGGCTCGACATACACATGGTTCTGGGCCATTCTTTAAATGCTTTTGCAGTCCAGGGAGTTGATTAATGTGAACCATGAGCCCTCAGCCATGTCCTCAAAGAATCAGGAGCTATAGTCTAAACTCCTTAAAGGGGAATTATGTAGGGTATTATATAGGGGGGCATTATAGGGGTTACTAAGGGGGATACTAGGAGTTTAGACTATAGACTATAGCTCATACTCTCATATATTGACAAGTGCTCTCGGAATAGTTTGTGCTGTGAAGCATCCGCTTCACACATGTTCATGTGGGCTTATGGATGTAGATGGAGATGAATGCTTGGCGGGTCCAGGGGCCTTCGTCAGTATACTTACAACTTACGGCCCATATCAGCAGTATAATGTCCACGGATAATCTCAGCCATGCCTGTTGTCAGCACCTTAAACCCGGAACCCCTGGGGCTCAAATAATATTTTGAGGTGGGATGCTTCTAGATTTTGGGAGAGTCCAATGAAAAAGCACATGGAACCTGAAATGCAAGCTGGGATTATATCGGGGCTTTCGGACCTATATACTCCCAATTTGCATTTCGGGTTCTATGTTCTTTTCAGGATTGTAGGGGCCTGATTTATTATTATTATTAATATTTTTATGGCGGTCTAGTTGAGGTATTCCATTGGTATACAAGGAATCTGATCCCGTAGAGTTTAGGGTTTAGGGATACAATATTGGCAATCATTATAGGCTTGCACAATAGTTCTGGTTGTGCCTGGGCCTTCAGACGGCCGTTTTTTTCTTGGAGGCTCAGCCGAAGCACAATCCCACTGATCTTCAGATGACCCAAAAGGCGAGGTAAAGGAAGGTGGGGTAAAGGAAATAAGCCCCAACAGAATGGAATCTGCAATAGAGATCCTTTAGCTCAACTAGCTTCATCCCACGTTTTGAGCCCCCTGAGATCTCCAGCAGATCACAAGGTAGCATTTTTCTTCAGACACGAGGGTTTGCAACGATTAGGGGCCCCGTTTTTGGATTCCTCAAAATAAGGACTGAAACATGGACAATGGTATCTTGGGATTCAAATGAGGGCCTCCCATTCATGGAGCCCCCCGACGTCCTTGTATCCACAGAAAGGAGCGGAAACTTGCATCCAGCCACAAGACTCATAATTCTGCACATTACTGAGGCTCTAACCCTAAACCCTAATTTAGAACTGGTTTGCCTTTGGCATCCTTCCTGGCACTATGCTTCTAGGTGTTTCGGCGGCCCTTACTTGGAAACATCCAAGAAGAGATTCCTAAACCCAAAGCCCTAGACCGTGCACCAGCAGCTCTGAACCCTAAAAGCTGTACCGCTCTGAGGTCATGTCCTTGTCCCAGCTCTTCGTGGTGCGGGGTCCAAGACTTTCAATTGCTCTTGAGTTGAGACCTGCATGCTTATTGCTTAATTGGCATTGCTTCTGAAATGTTTTGAGCATCCTACTGCGTAAAGGTTTGAAGCGGTTAAGCCTAAACCCTAAACCCTAAACAGAGAACAGGTCCGATAAAAAAAATCCAAACCCTAAACCCTAAACCCCAAACCCTAGTAGGGGTGTGCATACATTTCCGCCTCATGGCCACCCAACCTAAATTTAAATGAGAGCCCGTGACCATGGAGTATTTAGGGTTTATAGGGCTGAGGGTTTAGGGTTTCGGGTTTTTGGGTTTCGGGTTTATAGGGTTAAGGGTTTGGGATTCAGGGTTTAGGGTTTAGAGTTAAGGGATTAGGGTTCAGGTTTTTGGGTCACGGGGTTAGGGTGTAGTGTTTAGGGCTTGAAGCCAAGGAGAAAATTTCATGCGCCTGAGATCAGCAGACTCTCCAGATTTCCTGTAGGCATGAATCTTCAAGCTCAGTAAGTTATTATAATTAGGGAAAGGGGTGTCCCTAAGGACGCTAAGGGGGGATTGGCAATAATGCCCCAAACCTTAACCCTTCACTAAGGGGTATACTAAGATGCCCTAAACCCTAAACCCTCAAAACAGGATATCGGGATGCCCGAAACACGAAACCTTCAATTAAGGGGTATTGGTGTATTGGCTTGCCTCGGTAAACACAAAACTTCTCCAAACCCTCACAAATTCGAAGCTCCAAACCGGAAAAGCACCAACCTTCCCTAAACCTTGTGCCGGAAACCTTTCAACATTCCCAGTATACTAGTTTCACTTTGGTTTTTGATATGGTTTTCCATTTGGCTTATATTCCCTGGGCATTGGGGTCCCTAAGACTTAAACTCTAAAGCCTAAACCCTAAACTCCAGACCCCGGAGCTCTGAACCCTGAACGCGAAGCCCTAAACTTGTAAGCGCTGAGCTCTAAACCCGTAAACCCCAAATTTCCCAAACTTCCTCCAGGGGCTGACAGCTACGCGAACAGCCGAGGCGTTGCCCTCACAGTTGAGGGATTAGGGTTCTGGGTGCGTGGGTTAGGGCTTATAGGGTTGATGCTTTCGGGCTGAGGGTTGGGGCTTTTGGGTTTAGAGATTTGGGCTTAAGGGTTTGACAAAGAGTTTCGCACAGATTTTGATCCAACTGTTGGATACCATCTTTGGGAGAGTCATTTTCAAACTTAGGGTCCTAAAAGCTAGGGTTTCATACTGGAAGCACGCGGTTTTCATGCGAAACGATTGAAGATTCTAAGATTTTTCTCCGCTCCCTAAACACCCTAAAGGATTCAACATTTGCAACTTCTCAACAACCACTGTGGTGCCCCAATGTTGTCATGTGTTTTTTTGGGGGGGAGTGTGGTCCATGAGTTGGATCCTTTAAGTGATGTGGCTCTGGGCAGCTGGAGTAAGTCCCTGAAATGAGTCTGATTTTTTGTTTGCTATCGACTTTACATCCTAAACTAAACCCTTCATGAACAGTGCCCAGGGGCAGCTTCCAGTGCAGATTCAGGCTCATACTGGCAAGTTTAGCATGCTGAAAAGTTAGCTTGTATTAGGGTCTAGGGTTTAGGGTTTAGGGTCTGCCTTTTTTTTTACATATAGGTGCGTGTGCTTGAAGGATGACATCGCAATCCTCAAGCTGCAATACCTAAATCGCCTCTACAGAATGCACCTATTGTAGATTATACTGCTACATGGTAGCTTCCCTAGACAGAGCAATTACCTCAATAAAGACACCATAATAATACTATTGTTTAATCATAAGGACACCCCAAGATGATACGATTTAGGGAAACCCCCACATTTTGTGCCGCACGATGGGGCTGGTCAATGAGGGAAGCCGTAGTCCCCGCCCCAGAACTATTCTCCGTTCAGCCGTGAAGGAGGAAGGCTCTTAAAACAAAGCCGTCCACCCAGAAAACCTCAATCCGTGCATCGTGCACCTAAGTCTGATGCAGGGAATAGCGTTTGTCATGCAGGGTTGAGCGTTGCTCGTTTAGGGTTTAGGGGTTACCCAGGGCCTCCGAAGTAGTGCATGCATATATAGGGAGCTGTACAGGGGAGTACACTAGGCATTTAGACTATAGCTTATATGGCCCTTTACAGTGCGTACTTAGGACCTCATAGAGGGTAGGTGGAGGGTCTAGGTAGGGCTGTAGATGTAGAGAGAGTTGGATTTATAGGGATTAAATTAGTTAGGGCTTGGGGATTAGGGCTTAGGGTTTGGTAGAGTGAGTAGGACCTTTGGATTTAGGGATTCGGGGTTAGGGCTTGGGCATTATGGGGGGGTTTGAGGATTATAAGGTTTAGGGACACAGGCTACTGACTCCTAGTTTGGGTTTATAGAAGTCAGCAAGTCCCTGCTCTCTCAGGTGCTTAACGTCCGGCGCTGAGTCGGGTCCAGGGATCTCCTGTACGGTCAAGATCATCTTGGTCTCCTTTTTTCATGGGTTTAGAGTTTAGGGTTTGGGTTTAGGGTTTAGGGTTTAGGGGTTCCCCTATTATCTCCCCAATACTGTCCGCCTGAAGTTCTCCCTTAATCCACCTGAGTTCGGCCTAGTTATCCCGAAAACGCCTTAATAAGTTGAGGGGGAACCTAGGGGGGTAGTATAGACGTGGGGGTAGCAGTAGGCGAACCCATTATTTATGTGTGTGTCGTTGGGCTTAGGCTTTAGGGATTAGGGTTAGAATCAGGATTGAGGGTTTGGGTTGTAGGGGTTTAGGTTTAAAGTTCGGAGATATGACACCAGAAAACGGAAAATCTGATGGAAAAGGGAAAATGATATGACATCTGTCATTCTGCAGTGGTTTACAGGGATTAGGGTTTTGAAGGGATACGGGTTGATCTACACACCTGCAGGGAAATTACGTACTTCTAGGCTTCTAGGCATGCGAGTCGGGAAAATTGACATAGTAGTTTCCATAATGACAACCCTAACCCCCCAATGAAACCGCGTATACACACACATATAGAGAGAGAGAGAGGGAGGTATGCATAGACGTACTAGTTCCTAATAGGAAATAAGGGAATGCACTCCCTATTGAAATTACTAAAAACCCCAATTCCTTTATTTCCTGCTAATAACCAGTGACCAGCGAGAGTTTAGGGTCCTACGTCTGAAAATCAGGGACATCTGCTGTTTTGACATTAGCAGCTAGAGGCGCGGCAAGGCCAACAAAGTTGTTTGCACAACTTCTCAAAACCTGCCGTTGACCTACCGAAGGGTTGTTCTCAAAGTTATGGGCCCTCTTTGGTCATAGGTTATATTACGGCACCTAGTATTTTTAGGGGTACAAAAAAGGGACCCCTACATGTGGTAACTACCCAAATTACTTCCACTAATGGCCTAGCCTAGGAAACAGTTGGAAAGAATGATTCACTCATGCGTCATGACCTACTACAGTCTCTTAGTAGTCCCCTATATAACCCCCTATATAACCCCTTGTAAGGAGTTCGGGAAGAGAATGGCGCTGGCGACGATGGCCACTGCAAGTGTCATATGGGTAATCATGTCGCTGGACATGAGCGGGTGGTCCCGACCAAGGACGTCAATGCCGAGGCTCTTCTCTGGAAGGATGTTGCAGCCACCTTCATCGGCATTTTCATGAAATCAATGTGCAATGTCCCAAAATTGTTCTATGCAGGGCACTGTCGATCAGGCTTCTGCAATTATTGGCTTGCCAGAACAGGAGGCTACCAGGGCCAAGACGGCAAGTTCTCCACGGCCGTCCACGAATTCGTGCTCGCTTCTGTGGTATTCTTTGCTGTCCATGGACCAGATATCCCAGAGCTGGGCATCATTGCGGGTTTCCTGCCAGCAACAGTGACGAGTTTTTTTTACCTGTGTCATAGATGACGCAGAGATGCGGCTCCGATTCGCCAGGGTGCTGTCCATGACCGCAGAGGTTGTCGAGGCGCTTGTGGTGGCGTTGTCTGCGCTGAGTGAATGCATGGTATCTCATACCTTGGGATATGTGTAAAAAGAAGCCTTAAACAACAGACATAGGGAGCGCCTGAGCCGGAACATTGTCGGACACTAAACTTTGTGTAGGGTTTAGGGTGTGAACCCTAAACCCGAATCCTTACCTCTTGAGGGCACTTTCGCCTCGGGTGTGCAAAGACGTTTGACCTCGAATTTGTAAGCCTACGAGTCGCACGCCCATAAACCGAAAACTCTCCACCCTAAGCCACAGAAGGTTTCTTCTGGCTTCTTTCAGGGGGTTTGGGCCAGTACTTTACATTCTTTGGGGGTGCAGGTGTCTCCTGGACCTTGCGCCGCCCAAGACCCTTAGCTCTAACCCCGTTTGAGGGGGATGCTGGGAGTTTAGACTATGGCCCACACATACCCCGATTCTGGTACCTATATTCTTTCCCCCAATTCTCTTTTCAGCATCATTATGCCAGCAAGTTTCCGGTTCGGGTTTCAGCTGCATAGTTCCCATATGCCAAATAGCCCCGTGATCGTTCAAACGCCCCAAGGCCAAGACCATAACCTTTTGATCTTCAGCACTAAACTCTAAGCCGGGCACACTGAAACCTAAGCCCTAAAGACATAGATCCTGAACCCGGAACCCTAAATCCTAACCCTTAAACCCCTAAACCCCTACACCCCTAAACCCCTAAACCCCTAAACACGAACCCTAAACGCTACACAAAACTCAGGGCGTACTTGAGATGCCAAGCGTCATGCCTTTCCTTGGCCTGGCGCGCTCCTCTTACTCCGCACGCCTGGGTCTGAGGTTTTGGGTTTTGGGTTTTTATAGTACTTGTAGTACAAGTTTCAGGGAAGTGGATGGTTATTGGGTACTTCGACCCTTAGGCTACGTGTGCGTCCTTGCATGTTGGGGAGTGTGTTCAGAGGTGAGGGGAGGCTCTTCAAAGACGACAGCTTAGGGATATACGGGGATTCGGGTTTAGGGCTTAGGTTTCAGGATATAGGGTTTCGGGTTTGGCGTTTAGTCGATTTAATGAGCCCTACACATACAATATTTGGATCGTTGTTGAACACAGTTTTTGCTCAGAAAGTTTCATTCTATTAAAACCCAATAAGGCGCCTGGCTGGGGATTTTACGGCGCGTGGGGATTAAGGATTACAGTTTTTTTGTGTTTGGACTTGGTTACGGTTAGGGCGTAACTTGGGAATGTAAAGTTTGGAGTCTGAGGGTTTTGGGCTTCGGGGTAGCCCTAAACCCTAAAGCTATGAAGGCCTGAGGAGAAGGGTTCGGGACGAGTTCTGGGCTTTGCGTTTGGGACACGCAGCTTAGGTAGGTTCAGTTGCTGTTTAGTCATGACTTGCCCTACTATGCCCTGTATGCTAACCCAGGCCCGTGATTAATGAACCCCCTCCCCTTAAAAGGGGTGATAATAGGGATCCGAATATTAAGGCCCTTAAAAGGAGGGGGGTTTATTAATCAGGGGTCTACATTAGCGCCTTCAAGGCTCATTCTTAAAAGAAGTTGTTTAGGAGGGGGGGGTAGTAGGGGAGCCCGTGCATTTTAACTTCGATGTCCAGCTCGAGGCAGCCATTCTAGGGTTCCATCAGCGGGCTAGGCCAGCCACACCACAGGGTCAAAACACTGAAGCACGTGTGGTAGGTTTGGGTTTAATAGGAACCCAAGCACCAACACTTACTTCTATCTCTGTTGGGTGCAGGGGGGCGGCTTTCTATTTTAAATAGGGGTCCTGGAACTGGCAGTGGAAGTATGCTCAGAGTCCTAACCCTGAAATGCGATGCTCCAAAGCGGAGGATTGGGCGCATGATGAATTATGAGCTTCAGAGCGGGGGTGCAGGGAGAATGTCCTTTGCCATGTTAGATGTACGCTTCATTTGAAACATGCTCATGGCAAAATGGCCTTCAACATATACGGGCTTCTGCAGCCGCTTCTGCTGGTGATTTTGAGCGCAGCGGTTTTAGTGGAACTGCAAACCTCTGGGAAGCTGCCACCATATTGCGCGGAAAGCCCCAAAGCTTGTTGGATCTGTCCTTGCGTGAACGATCTTCAGCCCCTGAGACTTTCTTCTGTCTATGGCAGTCTTTTTGACTGAGCGAAGCCTCGCAACAAGGCAAGCAAAGCAGGATAAATCAGAGTATGTCCCGCAAGTCGCAAAACCCCCATAAGCCCCACCCCAACTCCTGGTCGGATTGAGCCCCCATACCCTCTCCCTCACCCTAAAACCCCCAACCCCACACCCGGAGCCTCAATCCACGGCCCTGTACCTGGATCCCGACATCCTAAACTCCCCATTTGAGTAGCGTCTTTTTTGGTGCTTTTCAACCACAATGTTCCCTTTATTCCGTAAACCCGAAACCCCTGTATTCCTGGTTCGCCCAGGCCGGGACTTGGTGCAGAAGTGGTGCGTCCCTCAAAGCTTGGAAAGGGGATTTAGGGTGTATATTGGGATCATATAGGAATAATGGAAAAGAAAATGGAAACTACTGTATTGGGTTATATAGGCTTTAGACTTTGGGGCTTTAGGGATTGAGGCTTTAGGGGTTTTGAGGGGCTTAGCGATTTAGGGTTTTGGGGTTTAGGTTGTTTGGGTGGTTTCGGGGTTTAGGGTTTTGGGGGTTAGGAATTTAGGATTTGGGGTTTTGTGTTTTTTTGGGTTTGGGGTTTTGGGTTCAGGGCCTGAGGTTTTGAGGACGGGGACACTGAAGCCCCAAAAGTGCCATGAAGACGCTTGCCCTTTTCAGAGGGGCAATAGAGTCTATAGACGTTCCAAGTGAGTTTGGAGAGGGTAAATCTTCTGCATGACTAGAGTCTTTTAGATTATTAACGGCTTTTGACGAAGGGGCTGCGGTTACCACAAGCCCATCCCTCATGCGATCTGGAATGAGCTCTAGTCTAAACCCCTTAAAGCGGATTACAGATGGGATTACTATAGGGAATATTAATGGGCTTCTGCGTGGTACAGAGAGACACTCCCTAATTGAACGCCAAATTGAGGCGTTTTGTTGCAGCTTCCAAAACTGGGTGACTATGTGGGCGTCTCTGTCATAGAAAGTTCGGAAAATTCATGTTCCCAGATGTGGAGTGCACTGCTGCCGTCCTGCCTTCGATCTAGCTCTGAATTCACAGGTCAAACCTTGTTTTCTTTTCCTTGCAGAATGCCAGGTCCCTTCCACCAAGCTTGTTCATGGTGAAAAGGGGGACGCTTTTTGCTCCTGTGCTACTCAAAGCTCTACATCATCTTCTTAAATGTGGAGACGCTACATGTTGTGCTCCTTATCTTTGCATGCTCGTCCCTGGCGTTTCCCTAGAGCTCCACAGCTTGGAGCAGAGAACCTTGAGATTCATAGAGATTACGGTTTAAGGTTTCTTGGATGACGCTAAGTGGGAGTTTCCAGGATTTAGGGGTCCCTTTCTAGGAAGGTTCCTATAACCATGACTAGAGTACTTGGCGGCACATAATTAAGGAAGATCCCTGCTTTCGGAAGGTTCCCAATTGAGGATCCAAACTTACTCGCCAGATCAGCTTCCTCGAAGGCAGTGCTACTGCAAACTACCTTCCGACACGTAGGCCCCACCAATTTGATCCAAAGTGTTATCGCGGGGCATAATGGGTGAGATTTCTGAGCAAGTCTCAACATACTTCCACGCGCTCCCTTGGCGACTATAATCCACCCTGCTTGGAGCTGGAGATTCAATCCTATATAACCCATCATAGTAGTTTCCATTTTAGTTTCCAATATCCCCACACAACCCCAATATAACCCCGATATAATCCCTATAACCCCTATATAACCCTGGTAACATTGTAACCCTATAGTTCCCATTTTGTTTTCCATTATCCATATAACCCCTATCGACGAGGCTTGAAGCCTTTGGATCGTCACTCTACGAGTTGGATGAGGCCGTTCATTGGTTTCTACTTGGGCCGCCTTCTCAAAATCCTTAGCTTCAGGCTCGGGATGACCCAGACCCTGATTCATAAGAGGGATCCTAAGATTAAGGCCCTTAAAAGGAGGGGGGGTTAATTAATCAGGGGTCTACATTATTCTATTTTGTTCTACTTGCATGCCGTGTGCTTATGGGTAGCATGACAAATCAGCATTCTCTTGCAATGCAACTATCACTCTTGCAGATGTGTGCTTGGTGACGCTAGGTTACATGATGGGTCAGGGTTTATTTTGTGGGTGAAGCTTGGTGGGGAAGTCAGAGATAGGAACTTTGATGAAGTTTGCGCTCACAACCGCTGAGTCCAGAAGCCTTTTCGTTTCTGGTACCCCTGAACCCTAAACCTTTTCTGGTACTACTTTCTTCATAGGGTGCGCATTGCAACAACGTCCCAACTCTTGACCAAAAGTTCCAGACCCGCACGCCTTCAATCAAATTGTCCTTGTGCTTTCCGTGTGATTATCCAATTTTCAGGGTGATATGAGCTACGGTCAATGTTAGCCTTATTAAGGGGCCCTTACCAGTGGACATAGGGGTCCCTCTTGTAGTTTAGTTTAGTCCCTAATATAGTCCCTAATAAGGAACCCATGTCCATTAAATTGGGTCGGAAATATTGGCTGTAGCTGTAGCTCATATCACGAAACGCTATACCCTAAATCCTATCTCCTAATCCCTACACCCTAATCAGAATCCCTGTACATCCCAAAGCTGTCATCTTTCAAGCGCCTCGCCTCACCTCTAAAAATCCACCTGCAAAATGCAAGGACGCACACGTAGTGTGGGGGTCTATGTGCCCAATAATCATATACTTCACCGCAACCTGTACTACAATTACTATTAAAGCCCGAACCCTAAAACCTAAACCCTAAACCTGATTATTGGGTACTTGGACCTTTAGGGGAAGCCCTTGTAACTGAAACTTCAGGGCACAGCTCCTATATTTTGTAAGGAATGAAGGGTTGCGGTTATCCTGAGGTTTAGGGTTAGGGGGTTTAGGGTGTAGAGTTTAGGGGTTTAGAGGTTTAGAGTTTAGGATTTAGGGTTTCAGGGTTCACGGGTCAGGGTTTTAGGATTTAGGGGTTCAGCTTTCGGAGTTTAGAGCTAGAGGTTCTATCTTACCCACAGGCTTGAAATAGCTCGATGTAGGACAGTTTTAAAGATTTGAGGGCGCAATGTAGGTATTATTCATAGACATGGAGCTCTATAGGGATAAGGATCTTAATTGAGTTACCAAGATAGGATGCATAGATAAAACGGTTGGCAGATGATGATAACGATGATGATGATGATGATGATGATCGCTGAATTGGGGTTCGTTAACATCAGCGCAGATGAAGGCGCCCCTGGATCTAGCGTCCCGAAGTGTGGTTTTTAGATGCCGCGCTGTCCCCCCACAAAAAAGGGTTCTCAAAGCAGCTAGGCGTAGCAAGCACGAGTGCACCCAGCAGGTGTCCGAAGTCTTCTCCAAATCTACGCTCCAAGGGCTGCTGTACGTTTCGGCTCGTGCTGCCGGCACATTAACTTCTCCGGAAGAGGGTTGGGCGCTGAAGGAACGGCAATCCCTTCCGGTCTGCGAATGCCCTACATGCAACTAATAAGCCGTCAAAAAGTTTGATCGTGTGTGCTTGTATGCTGATAGAGCTCTTCCTTCCTTCAAGCAAAGCAGTATTTTTGGAAGACCTGGGCCCTGAAAGGGCTAAATCCTTGCTCGTGAGCAAAAGGCCTCCCTTACCATTTAGGTTTTAGGGTTTAGGGCTTGGGGGTTCCAATCCGCAGAAGAGGACGGAAGAAGCCACCCCCAGAGCAGCCACGCTTTTGGGCCTGACACAATCGAAAGCTCCCGAAACCTATAACATTGTATGTGCTGTGTAAGAGTGAGAGAGAGAGAGAGAGAGAGACGAAGGAGGAAGAGGAGGAAGACTTAAGGAGTGAGAGTTAAAGCAAACTGAGTACCTCGAATATTTAAACTGTTGGCTTCGGCGCTTTGATATTCTAGAGGGGTTCAATTTCGATAATGCCATAGAACGTGAAGAGAGGTTCTCAGAGGCCAGGTCTCTATTAATCCTTGACTTTTTTAAGCAAAAGGTTTCAGAATCAGCTCCCCTGCTTCCTTTCTAAGAGCTGTCGAGTCATTGAGTCTCTCTAAACCTCGACCTTTCGAACTGAACTCCTGATTAAGCTCCATGTAGGTACTATTTGTAGACTTTAGGGCTCAATTTAGGTATTTTTTGTATACTTGGATCCTTAGGGACAGCTTTCCTACCATCTTAGGTCTGGGGTCGCCTTTCTTTACTTTTAATTGGCCGTTGGCCACCAAACGGCCTCTGCTTGGAAAGGTGCTATATAGTTGACCTCAAATCTGGGCCAAACAAAAATTCTACAAATCTAGGGAGTCGTATGAGTCACTAGCTCAGATTACAGCTTGGGGGGCTGTTGAGGAAGCGTGGGTCTTCAAGGTGTTGGATGTTTGCAGCTCAAGGTTTAGTGCTCAGACAACTTTCGTAAATTCGTTGTAATAGCTGACAGTGCGGGGTGGGAACCTTGCCAGATCTCTGGTCGAATCGTAGGAAAACCAACTACTTTGCTCGAGGTGTCCGATCAGCATCTGACATCAAAACGGGTCTACCAGCTGCAGTATGAGAATCACTGATGACGTTGACGGTACTGGTAGCGGCGACAGTGCAGTCTGATTTCAATGTATGAGATGCTGCTTAGTTCAAGGTGTTCTCTCTTTTCTCAGCACATTGGATGTACACGGCTATCATACAAGAACTGACTGACAGAAGCCGAGTCAAGCAAACCTTGCTGATTCGTTCTCACATAAGATGACAGGACCCAGCCAGATGTCTTGTTTCACGCGTATCACGCGTGCTTCCTGCAGACCTCCGCTGCATCGTTTGCGCTCCTGTGCTGTTTTGGGTGTGGTTCTATGCTGCATGGCAGAGTGCTTCCCTTCCTGTTTAGGTGTGACCGCCAGTGTCTTCAGAGAGCAAGCAGGCCTGGGCATAAGTGTTCCGATTCCACTGGGTGAGCCTGGATTCGTGTACAACATGTCCCACAAGGAGAAAGTCCTCACACATAGGTTGTCAGAAAGTGGCAAGAAGGGTGACTGGACGACGGTGAACCGCTTGTTCTCCTCCTATACAGGAGCGGCACTTCCAGTGTACACTGCAGCCATGCAAGCTGCCTATCGCTGTGGCCAGTATAGAGCCGCCCTAGATATTTACAGGCGTTTGAGGGGAATGCCGAAGATTCGCATATCTCCTGTTACCCTGCATCTGGGTATAAAAAATCTGTGGAAAGCTCAATGAAGCGCAGGAGGTCGACAACATATGGAATGAGATCGTTGAACACAACTGGGCTGATGAGATTAGGGCCGGAGGGCGTATTGACGCTGCCGCTGAAATGGGCGACATAGCGCGGGCAGCCGAAGGCCTGGACTACATGATTCAGAACAATTTGACCGTTGAAGTGCACCATTTCAATTCTGCCATCAATGCTTGCAGCAAAGCTGATCCGCCCAGCAAGTCAGCTGCCACGTTCTTATTCAAGCAGCTCTGTGACCGAGATCTGAACACTGTGACGTACACAGCTTTGGTGAGGGCTCATCGCCTGGCAAAGCTAGAGGATCTCAGTAGCTTACGAAAACAGATGCAGATAAGAGGGGTGCAGACTGACCGTGTGTTTGCCGAGAACTATGTTCGCTCCCTTTTGCGCGGAAGAAGCATACCTTATGCCCCTCCAAGAGTTGTGGCACTGTTGGCGGAGACTAGCGAAGACAGACTCAGGGAAGTTCGTGAGGCTATTCGAGACTTCAAACGCATGGATTGTATGACAGCACTCTGCAGACCAGTGGAGCGAGCGCTTTCTTGACGCAGCTAGAACAGGCATTGGGACGGGTGGATGGCATGGGCAACAAGAAGGATCCTTTCACCTATAGCTTCCCCCAAGAGGACAAACGCATCCACATGAGCCATACTGTAAACTCAGGAAAGGAGGCCTTTTTAAGGGAATATTAATTACAGGAGGCTATTAAAGGGGGATGCTAGGAGTTTAGACTATAGCAGCTATAGCACATGTGATGAGAAGCGGATAGCAGATTTGTCGCAAGCTGCTTCATCCCCTGTGCATCCCCATTGCATCCCCATTGCACCATTGTGATCCCAGACTGCCAACTTTGGGAGCACATCCCATCCACTGAGGGAGCTATGAAGGAAGTGTTTGCTACACGCGTTTTTGACTGGGAGTGGTGATTTCATGGAGATTCTGGACTTCTACTTGATGAAGCCTGAAGAACGCAAAGCTAGCGCGTTTCTCCGACTATAAAACAATCTCTCCTGTTCTTCGATCCGCAAGTCGAGCCCTCGAAACCTGAGGCCTAGAAGTACGTGAGCCCAAAAAGTACGTAAAACGGTGGCCTTTTGCGTTTTTGAAAGGTTGTGGGCCATTGTTTTACTTACTTTCGGGGCTTAGGTAGCAGGTAGCGGCTCTGAAGACAGGACCCTCCACTCCGAAAGCATTTTCACGACATGAGGGATCCCTTTTTGGGAGCTCCAGTTCCAAGACCCCGTAAAGGATCTAAAAAATGGAACTTCGCAATAATCCCCTAGTTTCCCCAATGTAGCAATGGGTTATTGATGGTACGATTCCTATTTGGGTGGTGTTTTGTGGGGGACCTGGGCTATGTACTTGAGACATATGACTCCTATTTTTCGGGGTTTTAATGAATCCCCTTCCAAACTCGGATAGAGAACGCTAGAAGAATCCTGAGCCCCTAAATCCTCACATCCGTTTTCTTAAAGCTCGTAAGATGTTGTAGAAGCCAATCCCTAAGCCCTAAACCCTCAAGTTGTTTGAGCTACACCGCCAGGGAGTACTCTGGAGCCGGAGGAAGCGAGGAGCTTCAGGAAGGTGTTGTGCTGATCTCAGAGGGATGAAAGTGGGAGTTCAGGAGCCCAGGGCTCAGGGCTTAGGGTGAAGAGGCTTATGGTTCATGATTCATGGAATGAAGTGACAAAAGGTTTAGGATTAGGGGTCAAGGATAAATGGATTTGGGGATGAAGGCTTGACGATTTAGGGTTCAGGGCTTAGGATTTGGTAGTTTTCCCATCTATCCCTACAAAATCCATCAAGTAGGGACAGCAATCCAAAACTTTACAGTAGGGTTTAGGTCTTAAGGTTCTGTGCTTGAGAACTGAGGTGTAGGGTACGATTCAAGGTGTTTGGTTGAGGGTTCTGGCATTAAGGGTCTTGGATTCCATCTTTTCTGAGGGTTGCGTTTCCGTGGAAGTTTTGGGATTCAAGGAGTTACATGGGTACCGCAAGGAGCTTCATGTATAAATGATGCAAGTCTTTTATGCCCGTAAGCTAAAAGTTGTCTTGGGACTTGCCCTTCAGCCTAGACCCTAAACCCTGTATTCCTAAACCCCTGCACCCTAAACCCTAAGCCGTATGTCTACCCCATTAGTGGATGGAAAGCCTTGGCCAGCTTCTACCATGCAATGTGGAACCGAAAGCCGTCAGTACTGAACCCTTGTGCCCTGAGGATCCGAAGATTAGGCACCGTCTGTTAGGGTTTAGGGTTTAGGGTTCAGGCGTACACCTGTACCTTACCAGGAAGGTAGCTCACGTGAGAAGATCTTCAACTGGATGATCCTACATCAGGGTTACATGACCAAAATGGGGGGTAGAAGTTACATCAGGGCCCTGTGGGCTTACATGGGGGACTTACCCAGCTAAAGGTTCCTTCATCTTGGGATCCCTGCTTTGGGCCATGAATCTATAGATGGCACCTTCTTTGGGCTATGCGGTTCCCATGCAATTCGTTTCTGGTATCAACGTTAAGAGATTCTGCGCTGTGAGTTGTGCTGGGCAGCAAGCTTTACATCCGTAGGGTCCACGAAAAGCGCATTGTTTCAGATTACCTGCTCAAGCTTTAGTGCCTAAGGCCGTTAAGGACTTCAACTCTAACGCAACAAGCCTGTTTTTGGCCCTAATCCCTAAACTCGAGGAGGGCGATTCCCCTTAATTGCTTAGCCTGAGTACCTCACTGTATGATTTAGGGTTTGGAGGTCTAGGGTTTACGGTGATTCCGCACATCCCCTGTAGTCTTCTCTGAGAATCTATCCCCCAAGAAATCAGATTGAAATTGCTTGGGTCCCCGCAATCCTACACCCTAAATCCTAAACAAGAAGCTCTAAAGCGATTATTCGGTAACCCCAACCTTAACCCACACCCCAAACCCTAACCCTAAGCCCTTGAATCTCAAAATTGTCGGATCCCCCCCTCCCTAAACCGCCGCGAGGTTTGGCCTCATTCTCAAGCGCAGGGAACCCAGACAACTTAGGCATTCCTGCTTTTGATCCCTAAACCCCATATTCCTAAACAGTAGTTTCCATTTTTCTTCCATTATCCATATACAACCCCTATAAACCCCTTGATAGGGAACCCATAATGATAGTACTAACATGTGAATGTAGGCCTCGGTTTGGCAGTACATTTTACATGTGCTTGCGCCGATTGGTCTCATGATCTCTAGTATCGAAGTCAGAACTTTGACTACAGAGTCTTAAGCCGTCCCGAAAGCCTCAACTCTATAAACCCAACAACCCTAAACCCTGAACCAATCTTAAGCCCTGAACAGGACCTAGTATGTTGTTTTCCAAATCCGGGATGGAGTGCTCGGAGTTCCCAATGGGTTGGGATTGCCCACCCAACATGGAACCGACAAGCTACTCTCCTGTAATCAGGAAGGTTTATGTGTTAGTAGTTCAGGGGAGGCAGGATGCTATCCGCAAGTCCCATTGTTGGTCTTCTGGCACCATAAGCGTTGCCATTTTTCGCTGCGCAGGCCTGCGGTTCAACAAGCTCAAATCTTAAAGCGTGTGGTTGCCCAAAGATGAGAAGAATCTTAAGGTTGTGGTTTAAGCTGAAGCTCAGCAAGTGGGGAGTCTAGGTAACAGCGATAGAGGTGTGCAGGACTAGCATGGGAGCAGTATGGAGGCGCACTCCCCAGTTGCCATTGCTCACCCTCTTGAAATCTGCTCAGAGGCTCCGAAATCGGTATCCCAACGCTCAGAAGCCCTACTCGTAGGGATCTAAGTATACAAATACTACCTACATTGGGCCTTAAAGTCTTTACATATTACCTACATTGGGCCCGAAAGTCTGTAAACATTTACCTGCACCTAGACCCAAACCCTAATACCTATTGGGATCCCTAGGGCAAGCTTCTCAGCCGCCGAATTTGCCAGCAAAACCCAGCCTCCACTGAGGCGTTGATACATGGAGGAACTCCTATTTCGGTCCCTACGAGTCCGGGACCAAGCTGGAAGCTACCCCAAACAATTGTCTCTAAAAGCTCTTGAGGGCATCTACTTGGTGTCCATTTGTTTGAGGGAGGAAGAAGTCTAGGTTAGAACTATTTGGTTCAAGCCTTCCAACATGCATTTCGACAGTTGCCGAGGCATCAGGACGTTGAATGTCCAGTATGTTGCCCCTGCTAAGGGTTACTTGTCAGGGAGGGCAGTACTGGCTACACTTATTTTAGTGTGCAAATCAGGACTTTCGGATCTTGGGGGCTTTGGTTTGAGGCGTTATTCACTTCAGAAGCCCAGAAGCCCTAAACCCTAAACATTCGGGCCTTGAATCACGCTGATCACTTCAGGAAGGTGATTTAACCGCACTTGGCGAGGCGAGGGGCTGCAGGTATCAACGTCCAGCAGGGGCAGGGAGCTACAGACCCCTAAACCCTAAATCCTAAACCCTTGATTCCCCATGCGGTTTAGGTTTCAGGGTTTTGAGATTCCAAGCTTTAGCACCCAAAGCCCCAACCTTCCCACAGAAGGCCCGTTTCAATGGTTAGTAGTGCAGGCTTTGGGCTTCAGTGATTTTGGGGTTTGTGCTGCCTAAGTATAATGGCCTCCTGGACAATATCTAGGGCATTTGGGCCATCATTTTACCTACTCTTTGGGGTGCAGGTTATAGGGGCTAGGTTAAGGGTTTGGGGTGTTATGTAAGTTTGGGGTTTCCTACACCCTAAACCTTAAACCCTAAACCTGGCAGCCACCAGTGCATGATTCGACGCTCTGGGCTGCCTTGGCTATCAGAAAACCGGTTTGTTGCCAATCTGAAGCCATAAACCCTAAATCCTAAGATGATAGAGTAGAATCATGTTCTTATTTTTCTTAGGGATTTGGGGCGTGTATCTTACAGGGTTTAGGTATGGGTTTTCGTCTTAGAGCCTGCAACCGAAAAAAAAGGAAAAAAGAAAGAAAAAAAAAAAAGGTTGTATTTACGACCCCTAAACCCTCAACCCTATAGACCTTAAGTCCAAAACCCTGAACCCCAAAGCACAAACCCCGGAGCCCGCAGCCTGAAGCTCCAAAAGCCTAAAAACTCTGCGGAACCCTACACCCCTATAAACCCCCATAACCCCCCTATGCAATTCTTGTAAACGCATTGTTACCTATGATCTCTGCAAGTCCCTATATGCTCCTACAACCCTAAAGACCCTCGCAACAAGCTCCTCTCCTGCGGATGTGCAAGGTTCTTGTCTGACGTGGTCATCGCCGCCATGTTCTTGCCTCAGTCATCATAGAATTTAGGGTTCTCGTTAGGATTACCCCCCAAAAAAGTAGATAGATAATGGGGTATATAGAGATCTTGTTACTTTGAAACCCTAAACCTAAAACCTAAACCTGCAATCCTGAACCCTACACCCTATCTATTTAGCGGGGCTATAGGCGTTCAGGGGCTTGAACTTTTTGGCAGATGATCTTTGCATAGTTCTTATAGAATTCTCGGCATGATATGAGGGTTTAGCATTCAGGGTGTTGGGTTTAGGATTAAGCGTTTAGGACTTAGGGTTTAGGGTTTATGATTTAGGGTTCTGGGTTTAGGATGAAGGGTTTAGGGTTCATGAGCTACTGTCAACGCTAAGGTTGTCAAGGGACCCTTAAGGTGAGCATCAGGGTCGCTTGGGTCGATTAAGACAAACAAATAAGCAATATAGATATCAATATAGCTATATATACATATATATATATATTAGTCCCTTTTCAAATTATTCCCCAACAGTTGGAAATAATCAGGCTCCTACACCCTAAGCGCTACATCTCTATCTACCGCTTTGAATGTATACTTATGCAGGCATATGAGTATTCATTAGTCTCAGTCTCTCTCTCTCTCTCTCTGTCTCTGTCTCTCTCTCTCTCTCTCTCCCTCTCTGCCACCCTCCCTCCCTCTCTCTCTCTCTCTCTCTCTCTCTACAGGCATACATGTTCCCATATAACAACCCTACAGTGGCCCCCAAAACTCTAAACTCTATACCCTATACCATATGTATGTATATATGTGTGTATAAGAAGCTCACATATCCCATTATGGCCCACAGAACCCTAAACCCTATATGTCGATAAGAAGCCTACATATCCCTTATGGCCCCCAGAACCCTAAACTCCAAACCCTAAGCCCCAAACCCCACACCCTAAACCTTAGACTCTATACCCCAAAACCCTTATATACAACAAGCCCACATATCCCCCCTAAACCTGATACCTTCAACCCTAAACCCCGTACCCTAAACCCTATAAACCCTACATATAACAGGCCTACACATCTCCTCGGGCTCCCCAGAACCTTACATTGACGGCCAGGGTTCCCATGTGCGAGCTGCAGCCAGATTTGGTGGGTGCCTTGGTGGCCGCAGCCTAAGACGTTTGGGCTTTGGGGTTTTGGGACTAAGGGTGAAGAGATTTGGGTGTAGGGGTTTGGGGTCTAGGTTTTTAGGGATGAGGGCTTAGGGTTTAAGAATTAGGTTTAGGGATTACTAAGGGTTTAGGGACTAAACTTCGGATTTGGGAATTGGGGTTTGCGGCTTGGATCCACAGATTTCAGAGGGTGGGGTGTTGACTTGGATGCTAGACTTCAACCCTAAGCCCTTCACCCTAAAATCTTAAACCCCTAAACCCCTCAAGCCTCAAACTCTAAACCCTTAAACCCTACACGCCCTGAAGCATAAACCTGAGTCTGAGTGGCTTAAAAGCCAGAGGCTTGATCAGGCTTTCAGGCGCAAGGCTCGGGCCACCCAGACCCCCTTGGGAGGATTCTTGAAAGTAGAGCTCTCAATATGAGCTATAGTCTAAACTCCTAGTATCCCCCTTAGTAACCCCCATAATGGTACCCTAGAAAATCCCCTATATAACCCCCATGAAGGAGTTTAGACTATGGCTCATATAGCCACGTGGTGTAGGGGGTGTAGGGTTGAGGGTTTAGGGTTGAGATTTTAGGTTTTGGGCTCTAGGCTTGGGGTTTAAGGTGTTAGGGTTTAGGGAATATGGTAACCTACAGTACCATCGGGCAATTTCTAGGAATCCACAGCGGGGATCTGCCTTCTAGATCCTCCCCAGGGTCTGGGTAATAAGGTTGCAAGCTTTGAGCGTGTAGCCGAGGGTGTGTTGTTTCACAAACCCTAAACCCTAAATCCTAAACTCCTAAACCCTAAGCCCTAAACCCTAAGCCCTAAACCCTAAACCCTAAACCCTAAACCCTAAATCCTAAACTCCTGGGCCCTGAGCCAGGCTGAGGGTCTATAGAGTCTAGGGGTAGATCATGGGGTGTCGGGTTTGGGCCGACAGTCCAATGCACTATCGGCCGACAATCCTACTCCGTAAGACCAGGAAACCTGGCTTTTCACCAGGATACAAAGGCGGGTGGAGGGGGGGGGTCCAAACGCTAGGGGCCTTTTCAGGGAGTCCCCATACATTGGGGCTTCCTTTTTCTGGAGACACCCCCATGTCTATGAAAATGGGAGTTCCGCAAAATGATCCCGACATCATCTACAATAGCGTGCCCGATGTTCCTTGTGTGATCTGTATGTATCCCGGAAGTCCTTGTGAGTACCAGCTTTTCTGCAGACTTCCGATTTTGTTTTATGTGTTTCAAGTACATAGGCACATGCACGCCTGGGGATTTAGCTTTAGAAGCAACACCTACCGACCCAAACCCTAAACCGCTAAACCCTAAACCTACTCTTACTTGGCTTTGCACTTCAAAGCCAACCCGAAACCCTAAACCCAAATTCTGAGCCTTCAACCCGCAACGTATGGTCTTGAATTCTCGCGGGGTTTATGGTTTGCTTTTAAAACTTAAACTACAGCCTCGCCCAAGCAGCAAACACGTTGGGAGTTCATGTGCGATAGTATATTGGGAATAATGGCAGGAACATGGGAACATGGAAACTATTGTAGTATGTCGGAAGAATGGAAAGGAAATGGTTTCCATTATAGTTTATCAAGGTCACGCAAAGCGGTTTGCTTCAGCAGCGGGGCTTTAAATCCTACATCCGAAGCTCTAGCCCAAATTACACATATATGTGACCCAAACCACCGAAATCCTAAAACTTTACAGTTGCTCCTTCCCAGGCGCTCTTCCACAGCTTCATCAGCCACGGTGAAACCAGGTCATCTGCCCACAGCGCGTGCACAGTGTAGAGTTTGGCCGTCAGAGTTTAGGTTTGTGGGTTAAGCGGGTCTGCATGCAGAGCTGCTTCATTGTAGGCATCAAGGTTCAAACAAGATATTATTAATCATGGGTCTACATTATGCTTGTTGCGTGCAATTGGTGCGAACCGTGAGTTTGTTGTTGGCTTGTCTCTAAGGACCTCTGATTTTCCACTTCTAAGTCATAATCGGACAGGTAGACGATTCATAGAAGCATGGTATATATAATGGTATCATTTGGTCTGATGGGGACGTATTGGGGGACCTATTAGGAGACCCTAAGGTTGATAAAAAGAAGGATACACCTGCAACCCGCTCAAGTCGTAAACGCCAAGATGACTGAAACGTAAAGACACAACAGCTGCCCTGCCCTAAACTAACATGGGACTCGTCGGGTGCCGCGTCAGTTCGGGGCAGGGCAAGAGCATTCAGTCTAGAACTCATCAGTTCCTTTTTTGGTATAGGTATTCATGTTTTCATGCAATCCCAAAAATACTACCGCGCATGGAACTACATCAGATTCCCGGCTTCTGGGGGTCCGCCAAGCAGTCTGCAGCTTGGAGCAAAGGGCAGAGGAAAGGCTTCCACGCCTGCTTCTGGGATGCATGAACCCCTTTGCCACCTAGGGCAGTCTTCGTCGAGTGGTTATGGTGTAGGGATCCAAATCAACTGGGCCCATCCATGCTTTCAGGACAGCTTGGCGACTACAGATATGTACCACTTTCGCCCTTGTCCCTCCACGTCACCGGCCATGGGTCGCGTGGCTCCTGTGTTCTGTACTCCTGTCCTCTGCACGGCTGGGTTTGGGGTTTAGGGGTTTGGGTTTAGGGTTTAGGGTTCATCCCTTGGGAATTATGAAAGTAACGTGGAAGGTAAAGCAGAGCCCCTTGTAGATTGGGGAAATCCATTGGTTGGAGGTTGGGAGAAACCCTAAACTCCAGAGCCCCAAACCCCAAAACCCAGAACCTCGAAACCCTCCGGTCCTAAACTCCAAAACTCTACGCCTCACATCGAAATACCCTTAGCCCCAAACCCGAAAAGACCTGAAGCTTCATCCTGATGGTTGGAGGTTACTGGAACGAGTATGGACAGGCGGCCATGTGTCCAGAGCTTAGACTTGTTTCAGCCTGAATGAGTTGAATTCGCTTCCTTGGAAGGGTCCTAAGGGCCATATAGGGGGTTTAGGATGTGGGACTTAGGCTTCAAGATTCCGGGTATATAGGCTTTAGGGCTTAGTATTTCGGGTTTAGGGTCCAGGTTCCAGGATATCAGTTTAAGGGTTTAGGATTTCTAGTTTAGGGTGGAGGTCCGGGGTTTTGTTCTTTCAGAGATTACAAAAAGCCGAGGTATGTCTCTACGTAAGATGATCAGAAGCGTTACAAAACTATGCAAGTTTCTATAGCAAAGCAAGGATCATGAAGCAATGGGACTTGCAATTCTTTATGATTCTACATCGGGTAGGATGTGAGATTCAGGGATTAGTGTTCAAAGGGTTTAGTTTTGGATCCTGGGCTGAGGGGCTTCGGGAAGGCCTGGGCATGCGCATTGCGCAACTAGGTCCGCCTGAGACCTATATAGTTCTAAGGGTCCCAGTACCCCTATATATCGGAATTTTAAGTCCCAGATACTAAGCTCTGAATTGTATTTGGGGCCCAAAATCACATTTTTGGAGTACCTGGAGCCTAGGGGTTAGCTGAAACGCCCGTTGCAGTTTAAACAACGTTTGTTAATCAGTTGCTCCACGTGCCCGATCTTGGGTTTAGGGTTTGCATACCCGGCAATTGTCAAGTTTGATTTTTCTAGGCCAAAATGATGCAGATTGGTTAGTCATAGGCAGAACAAGTTGCCAAATAGCTCTTGCAACTAAGCGCTACCTAAACCCTAAACCCTAGGTCATTACCTGTGTCAAACGGCCAAAGGCCCGACGTAGGCTCCCTTAGCCTTGGAAGAAGGGAACAAACCTCACCCCTAAGCCTTATAAACTTTAATGTTTAAAGCCTGACTCTTTGAATATTTATGATGCCTTTTTTTCTTATGAGTTGATGCTTAAACCCAAACGGTTGAATCCTAATGATGCTTCTTTCTATGTAGACCTAGTATACTTTGCAGCTGCATGGCGCTGGCCTGCTTGCTTGTGAATAGCCAGCCAAGGCAAATATACACTCCTGTGGAGGGTCCCTAGGCACAGGTTACTTCGAAGTCCTAACCCCAGACGGTCTCAAGAATCCAAGCCCCATAGCTTAGGTGGTCCCCACCTTGTAAGAGTGGTATAATAAAAGTTTAAGTGGACCCTAATATAATCACCATTATTCCGTATAGTTACTATTACAGGGTGGGGGATCCACCTAGTCTGTAACCCTAACCCTGGACATCCGAGTCCTTGTTTTTTAAGGTCTTATGTAAGACCATACTGAGGAGGGTCTTGGGTCGTAGGGTTCTATAAATAAGGTTTTAGGGTTCTATGTCTGGGAATCAGGTGAGCTTGCAGACATGTCTCATGTTTGGCTCCGACGTCAATCAAGATGAACTTATTGAACTTGTAGCAGATCAGAAATTGGCCAGAATACAACAAGACAACAGCAGGGATCAGTGTCAGATATTAAAATGTGGTTTAATGACATTGAGTATTCAGGGCTTGCTTGTTAGCTTGTAGGTATAGCGGGGTAAAAGTACGGTGTCATGGGACTTCTTGGCCGAGCAGCGGTGCTTGGTCGGTTGCGCACGCGTGCCCCTACTGTGACTGGCTGTGATGTGTGTAGCTCCTGAATTGAGCATGTTGCAGTTGACAGCTGTGAATGGGAGCAAGTTTTTGGTGTTTCAAGCAGCAGGGAGGTTCTTGCAGATATGGCCCTCATGTTGACATCGCAGCCCGACGAGCCGGACTTTAAATTCCTCAGGCGGCCCTTGAGGTTGAAGGTTTCTGTAGCTTGGCTTGAGTTTTGAATACATGGGACAACCTGGCAACCTAGGCAGTGGCCGAGACCTTGCACAACAATGTCCTCAAAGATTATGCGGCTGCCCGATTGCCGCAGATCATGCAGGACCCAGACCCTTGGCAAATTCTACTACGTAGTGTATACACGCATTGCATTGCATTTAAATTTGCATGCGCATGATGCGTTTTCATATTTGCGCGTGCATCAATTTTGTGTGCTGAATGCCTAGGAGCGGATGATGGTGATCATGGCCGGGTCGGAGGACAAGCACCCTTCGATGATGACCAAGGATGACGTGGTGGCCAACTATAGCCTTCTCAAGGCCTACCTCCCGGTATTTGCCCATAATGGACCTCCGCCAGTTGAGCAGCACAAGGCCCCCAAGCTGGAAATAGGTCAAGTGGTTGGTTTGTTTCTAGCACATGGCAAAAAATCTCAAGTGACTAGCTTAGGTCGCCTTCACCCTCCTGGCAGTGACGCAGAACTTGTTCAGTGCTGAGCTCTATGAAAGAAGAGGGGGCATTAAGGAGGTACGAGCAGCTTGGATACAATTGTGAATTCTTGCAGTGCAGGGTCCATAGGAAAATGAACTGCATTTTAGATCTGCGTATAAGGACTGGGCATGTGGAGAGGCCATTAAGCTCAGGGCGCTGGCTGCTTACATCATCCGCTTGGCCCGGAGGACCTTTGAAGCCAAGCCAGTCGGCTGAATCATGTTGTCAATTAACGTTGCATGCGCATAGCTTCATTCGAATTGAATACCGGCCCAGGCACCCGAAGATCCGAGTCCTGAAGAAGATTGTGGCAGTTGTTTGTGGCTGGGTTGTAACTTGGCAGATATTTGACTGTGACATTGATCAGGGTAGTGCTTCTTTGCAAGTTGCAGCTGCCCAGCATGCAGGCACCGGCTGATGCAGCTATGGATGATGACGACGACTTTGAAGATGATGGCACAGGCGGAGACGATGACGATGATGATGATGACCCGGCAGAACCGGTCAAGAATATTGTGCCGGTGGAGGAGATGTGCGAGGTTGACGTAGCGGAGGACAGTTGATCATGGCTAAGTTGGGATTTTTGGGGCCTGGGACTTCAAGTGTGTAGATAATACATTGCATGTGCGGCGCAGGATCTGGAGATTGATGATGACGGGGCCCCGGAGCTACTGTTAGATGATATGATCAGAGATCTGAAGCTGGATGAGCTGCTGGAGGTAGATGGCTGTTTTACGTGTTTGCTTTGCGTGTTCTGGTGCATTGTGTCCACGTCTTGATCACTAAAAAAATGGGTTGCTTGCAGGAGCCTGCTGCAGTGGTCAAGCCACAATCCTTGGCCAAGGGTCCGGATGATGAGAAGGCAAAACCCAAGATGGCCAAGTTTGCTTCGGAAGAAAATTTACAAGCAGCTTTCAAGGATTGGGATTGCATGTGCACCTTTGTTCTGCTATAGAGTACTATACTACTGGTGGCTTACCCCTTAATAACTGAATTGGTAGAGGACCGGGCTCCGCTGATCATGGATCCGGCCGTTCTGAAAGTATGGGATTTGGGCACAGCAGAGCTTTATCCAGAGGGGGTGGACTTGGGCCAAATCTTGCCTGGTCAAGCAGAGGTTCGTGCGAGGGTCAAAGCGGAGCAGGCATCAATACAATGGCCAGTGTTGGAGTGTATAATTATAAGAGCAAGAATCATTCAGGGTACATGGGTGCATGTTGCAGGCTGCTGCTGCGAAAAGCAAAGCGGGTGGCCGTGGCCGTGGCCGAGGAAGAGGGCGTGGCCGAGCTGGCCAGATGTCAACTGCAGCAGCTGCCAGTGCTGCAGAGCTTGAGGGCTCCAAGAAGCGACTGACAGAGGATGATGAGAAGGAGACCAAGAAAGTCGCAAGGCCTAGGTACGATCGTGATCCTCGCATGGTGCTTGCTGAGCTTGCTGAGCTCAAGATTCCAAAGCTGGATTTGCCTGGGCCAGAGTTCACGAACAAGTGCCTTGCCTCGGTATGGGCTTCTATTCTCAATTCATCATGATTCATGTAGATCTTCATTCCCCAACTTAAAGAATTTGATTTGAATAACTTAGGAGCTTCACCCTCCCGGCCGGTGAGGGCAGACCTTCGGCGATTGGTGTGATTCTGACTACGAAGACATATTATGTGCAAAAGGCCACCATTTCTACCGAGGAAGCCTTCAAGGGCCATGGTGTTAAGGCAGGATAAACTAACTAATAATTTATAATTGTGTTAGCCTGCACCTTGGGTAGAATCCTGCGTGCTAACTTTATTTCTCTGCAGGCAGATCGCAAGGGTGGTTGCACCATTGGATGGTGCAATCATGGAGGAGCCGCTGAAGCGAGTCTTGCAAGCAATTTAGATGGAAGTCCTGGGGTGCATGCATTGCAGTTTTGTGGGGTCGAGTCTTTAGATGCGAAGCATTTTGAGGTTTGCGAAAGCGATGAGGATTGCCGGATGGCAGTAGAACCGTGGTGATTGCTGCGGCTGCACCATGATCAATGATGATCATGATCTTTGGTCTAAGCTTTTCTGAAAGCTTGTCCAGCTTGTTGTTTAAGCGCCAGTATCCAACCTTTATACACATGTATGTTGGTTTCCTTGCATCCCTGCAATAACATGTACAGGATCGTATATGTTGTTTACGTACACGTGTAAACGCACTTGCTTGTCTGAAGCTTGTATGGATGGAGCTGGTGCATGCACTCCAATTCTTATGGGGATCGTGCGGTTTCAGGATTGTGCCTGCCGGTGACCTGAAAAGACTTGCAATCCCTCCGATCCACTTGTGCTAGCAGGCTACCTCTTATACGAATCTCAACCCGGCCCCAGCAGGTACGTCTTTTTCAGATGACGAATCCTCAACGTCCTCTACAGGTGCACCAAGCTGTGCCTGCACTGTCCGGGTGTGACTATGTTCTTGGATGTTTAATTTGGGTATTCTAATAAGCTCTAGACTAGTTCTGGGTTGTACTAGTAAATTTAAGCCCCCTGGATATAATTATAAATTATAGCGGGATCCTCTAGATGTGTATAATTCGAAGGGTTTCCGTGGCCATGGGCCAATTGCTGGGCATGGGAGTTCGAAAGTTTCTTGTGACTGGCATCAGCAGCACATGCTTCGCAGCTGGCACTTGCTCGAGGCAGCTACTGTTTTTTTTTCGGTAGAATGATCGTCCTGCACATAGCCGGGAATTCAAGCGTAACATACCGAAAAAAATGAACCTCCGAAGTCTTAACCTGCTAATGCATATATGATCATGATCATGATGTATACTAGCTGGCTAGATTCATTACTAGCCTAAGACCTCAAGTGACTTCATTGCAATGCCTATGTTATTTCTTCTTGTTGGTCAACCCCTTAAGCTTCTTTACATTGCAGGCTAGATTGTTTTGCAATGGAGACTGGAGGCAGCGTATACCTGAGCAAGCTACAGTGCCTCTTTTTGCTATCCTTTGGGGTACCGCCCATAGTGTGCTTTGGCTGCCCATTAATTATAGGATCTTATACGTCGTCTTATAACTCCAAAATTACTTCGAATTCTCTAAGGTTCTATACATGGTTTATAATAATAGGGTTTAGGGTTTAGGGTTTAGGGTTTAGGGTCTAGGGTTTAGGGTCTAGGGTTTAGGGTGGCTTATCTGCAGGGTGCTCAGGCCCGAATTGGTATTGATGCTACATTTCTTTAGCGTACCTTTCTCCAGCCCAACTGGCCACTCATGAGGATCCACTTGGTCGACTTCGTATCTTCCACCTTGCCGGAAGGGACATCTCGGGACTGCTCGGTTTTGATATAGTCAATTCGTGAACAGATTAATGATCTACACTTTGCAATTGCAGGATTTGCATTGCCTGGAACTGTTCAGTGGGGTGGGCGCTGTCTGTGGTGGCTTCAGTAGCCTAATTGCAATTGGTCTTTGAATCATCATATCTACATGTCTGATCTGTGTACTTTGGCGCATGTGACATGCCAGTTTCGCCTAGGGGCAAGATCCTATTGGGCGCAAGGGTACGACCATATCGTGGACCCTGTCTTTCAATCCCTGGACTCTGAGTTTGGCCTGATAAAGGCTATCAGCTTAGTACTGCGGCTTGGCAGGCTGGCTTTGCTGTTTGCAGGAGTTCCTTGCGACTCTTTCGTATTTATTTCCTCCGCGTCACATGGACGGAGCGCTACTTGCCCATATGGATTAGAACAACGCCCGTTTGTGGAGATGGGCAACTTGCTCACTGAAAGATTTGCTTTATTGGCCCTACTGGCCATCAGCCGCAAAGTATTATGGCTGGCAGAACAACCAGGATCATCAGTTCTACTACACCATCCAGCAATGCAAAAGATCCTGCTGTGCTCTGAGCTGAAGCCCCGCATGGTCAAGTGGTGCCTCACCCTACTTTAAAGGCAATCTTTGAATTCATGATTCCATGTACGTTTGCCACTACAATAACGGAATTGTTGGTGCTGCTTTCCTCAGGTGGATGGCTGTTTATGGCCATTGGACATGCAAACCGCAAATGGGCCTGGGTAACGTGTGCCTTGTAAGACCTCAGTGTGTTGTTTGATCTATTGCTTGTAGTTACGGCCTCCAATCGATGTCTCGAATTTGACTTCCATTGAGCTCAGGCCCTGGGATTCATGAATTGCAGCTGAAGATGACCCCGGCTATACGTGCCCGGATGGAGAAGCAACAGAAGCGTAATCCCAAAGAGGTTGTGAAGAAGGGCCGCACCAAAGCTGGGAAACCCTGTGTGTCTCCTGGTTCAACTAAATCCCTTGCATTGGCTTACATACAAGTAGTGTGCCTGTTGCAAAGAAACAAGGACGGGAGGAAAGGACCTGCGGGAAACTGGTGCCTACCCTCGGCCGTTTGGTGCTAGGGTTGCCCGCCTTCACTCCATGTGGGCTGTGCCTGGTCTTAAATTATTCCTGATCATGATACCTATGTAGATCTAGATCAATACACATTATTTGAATCGAATGGCCCCTGATTGAAAGGCTACTGCGAAGACATCCGAGCTGCCGGATATCCAGGCCATTGTGATGGCTGGCTACAAGGACAAACTGTGCATATTGAAGAATGCCTGTCAGAACCTTCCAATACCCTAAACTCTAAACATGCTACATACCCTGAAATTATCATACCCTAATTCCTTGAATATATATATATATATACATAATATACCCCCTGTGTGGCCCTGAAACCCCAAATTAGCATTCCCATGCCCAGCAAATCTTCAACTCTCGAGGCCAGGTAGCCTGAATTTTTGTATAACCCCATATTATAATTAAAGCTTAAACCACCCTGAGCCCTAAAAACCCTAAACCATATAACAACCCCAGTCTGTTGACAGGATCCTGGTGAATCCTGGGGGCACTGCCGCCTGGAACGATTTGAGATGCTCCTGCGTCACGCTGCCAGTCAGGGGAGGTATACCCCTTATAAAGGGGTCTCGTATGGGGTCAAGCCAGACCCGGCTTTGTTTTTTCAGCTGCGGGCGGAGTACTTGGGTGCCTGATCATTCTAGCCCTGGGGTCACGGCATATGGGGAATGTGCTCTCATGTTCATGATCATGGATACCTGGTTTCTTGCCCGCATGCGCGCAATGTTTAAATTCAGGATCGTGGCTTTGCATCAGGAGAATTTCGCACAAAGTTGGGTCTATAATAGAATTGGGACAGCTGGGGTGATACAATTTCAGAGCTTAATTTTAGTGGTCATCATTGTAAGAGTTTTGTGCGCTCCATGAAATTTGTGCAGGCCAGTTTGAGGGACAAGGCTTCATGGTCTGAATTCCTCCACTATCAATGATCATGATCCCATATCCCTATTATAGTGCTAGATTAAAGCACTTGCAATCTTCAGGCCCACGGTATTCGAACATTGAAGCTTGAAAGGCTAGCTGAGCCCTGAATGAATACAATAGTTTAGTCATCCAAAAAAACCCTTAACCCTATCATATTATAATCCCTGGCCCATCGGCTGTCCTTGCAAATCACTGCACGCGTGCGTCTGCGCACTGCCTGAAAACAAGTGGGGTTCAGGGTTTAAGGGTCGGGGTGTCTATGGTCTCCGGGTGAATCTGCTATAGCTTGGTTGGGTTGGGTATCTTTCTACTAAGAGGAGAAATGCTAGAGCCCTTGACTAAACAATATATAGCTATCATAGGAACCCCCTATTACCTTCTATACAGTCCTCATGTAGTCAGGGGCTTGTGTGTTGTCAAGTAGCTGTGGGATGGGCTGCAATTGGATCTTGGGCTTTACAGGTTTAATGTCTTTGAAGCTCTCCACTTGCAATGATCATTAGCTGGGGCTGAAAGTGCTTTTGGGGAGGTTTCCTGCATATTGTGCTATATATGTAATGCAACAGGCTTGCCAACTCCTGTTCGCCCACTTGGATCCCTCAACCCTGCGCCCGGAACCCTTATAAGCCCTGAACCCTACGATACACCCTGAACCCCAACCCTGCACCCGGAACCTTATAACTTTATAAGCCCTGAACCCCTAAACCCTAAAAGGACCACGCCAGTCGAAGTGCCACAGCTGCTGCTCAGGGTTGAGGGTTTGGGTTTAAGGGTTCAAGGTTTACATAATATATATATATTATATCTTGAGGTCTAGGGTGTGGGGCTTATGATAGGGTTTACACTATATTTAACTGTACAAATTGCTATTACTATTATAAGTGCTAATGCTTTTGCTACTACTACTGCTACTACTAGTACAACTACTACTACTACTACTACTACTATTACTACTACTACTCCTACTGCTACTGCTACTACTACTACTACTACTACTACTGGTCATGCTACTACTACTACTCCTACTGCTACTACTAGTACAACAACAACAACTACTACTACTACTACCACTACTACTATTACTACTACTACTACTACTACTACTACTGTATGACTAGTACCACTACCACGACCACTACCACCACCATTACCACAACCCTTACCGCCACCATCATGTTATGGAACTTTGCTTAAGCACCTCTGCAACATCAAGGAAGCAGACCCCCACCACACTCACCATGACCATGACCACCACCACCAGTGCCACCACCACCACCAACAACACCACCACCAGCACTGGTGCCAGTCCTGACATGCGTGGATGCAAGTGCTCTCACCAGGATCCCCTATAAATCCTTGGAATTAGGGGAATTAAAATATGAGGGTGTAGTTTGTGGATGTATGAATCCTGTAATACAAGGTTCCGGGGCTTCAAGGTCTGTGCTATAGGGTATTTATTGGGGGAACATATGTAATAACGGGTATTTATGGATGTAAACACCCAAAAATATGAGGTTTTGTGGCTTCAAGGTCCCAGTTATAGGGTACTTCATGGGTTCTAGGCTAGATTTGCTGTCGTGCAAGGGGTTTAAGGCTGGATTTTCCGTGTTTTCAAGGGTTTTGGGCTGGAAATCCTGCCTGAAAAGCCTTTTTTCCTCTTCTGAGCAGAGATTCAGGGGCCCTGGGGGTGCGTTAGATTCGCGTTACTTTGCGTTACTTTCCGTTAGTTTTGGGGTACTGCCTGGCTGGGGAACCACCAGTGTGGACTTGAGGGGACAGGGTGCGTTACTTTAGCGTTAGATTCCGTTAGATTTGGGGGCTCAGATTTGCCTGGGAGCTGATTCCAGCCATGGGGAAAGCGCCTAGAGCGAAGCCTGCACCAGCGGCACTTTGCCACAACTAGCATAGATATCTGTCTAGTTTGAAGGCAAATTTGTCTTGTCCTGCTTCTAGACTTACAGTACAGACTTGAGACGGCCTAGCTGCTAAGGTACCTCCTGTCCAGGAAGACAATTTCAATGCGAAAAAGGAGTTGAAGGGCATGCCCGAAGCCCTTGGCAACCCCTGCAAATGAGATATCACCGCCAATCCGCAGCCCGGCCCCGAAGAAACCCAAAATGGGGGAAACAAAGCCTATAGCTATGCAGGCAGTCAGCCCGGCCCTAGCCACGCCCATGTCTGTGCAATCTGCACAAGACCCATCTGAAGCAGATACCCAGCCGATGACTTTGAGTTCCGCTATTGGAAGATTTGCTAGATGCGCAGGCCTGTACAATAATTGTTGTTCCCAAATTTTATAATACCCCTACCCCTAGCCCTACCCCCAACGAACATTCTTGTCAGGAGCAAAGTGCCTCGGCTTCTGATGTGGCGAGTGGCCTCTGGCCTGCATGGAGTGCATAATATGTTGTTGCTACTCGATGGTTGCTGGGGAGCTGCTTCATAGCAATTAAGGTTCAGTGCGTTTGGGGGAGATGGCGCCAGGCTTCCAGGCTATGTGTGCCAAAGTGGGCCTTGATGATTTGACAACCGCAGTCCCGAAAGTTTTGCAAGACGCCTGGACCCGGTACATGGAGCTTGAAATCGAGCTCAAAGAGGCAAGGGAAGCCATGATGGTACCCATAAACAAAAAGAAGGAGCTCCTCGAACGCTTCTCACAGCGACTTGGGGTTATGAGTAGCCAGAACAGGGCCCAACAGGCCTTAGCGGATGCTGAAGACCGACTAGAGAAATGGTTGAAAGACCAGCTTCCAGCTCATCAGCAGAAGATTGATGAGGTGACCCTATCTATGTCAAAGCAGTTGGGGCTGATTAATGGGCTCTTGGAGGCTGAGGAGCGAAAGCGTTCAGAATGTGACACTGCTGATCAAGCACTGGACTTCCTGGCTGGGGAAATGGATGCTTTGGTCTTGGATGCCAAGGCTACTAGCTTAGAATATGTGATCACGATCGATGTAATTCCTGGATGCAAAATCTAGTTCATCCCTTGATCCCTCAAAGCCCTGAAACTTAGGTTCCTTCTGCAGTTGCCAGCCCGGTGCCTCAAAGCACTGCTGGCATGCAGGTCAGCGCTGACCTGCCGGAATCCGCGATCGCTCAAATCAGTGGCTCTGCAGAATCCCAAAAGCCAATCTCGGATGCTATAGCCCCAGAATCCCAGAAGCCAATCCCGGATGAAACCAGTGGCCCTGCAGAATCCCAAGAACCAATCTCGAATGCTACATCCCAGAAGCTAATCCCGGATCATGCTCCAAGCAGTGGCCCCGCACAATCCCAGAAGCCAATCCCGGATGCTCTCAGCGGCCCCGCAGAATTCCAGAAGCCAATCCCGGATGCTCCAATGATCAGTGGCCCCGCAGAATCCCAAAAGCCAATCCCGGATGCCAGTGGCCCCGCAGAATCCCAGAAGCCAATCCCGGATGCTCCAACCAGTGGCCCCGCAGAATCCCAGAAGCCAATCCCGGATGCTCCAACCAGTAGCCCGGCAGAATCCCAAAAGCCAATCCCGGATGCTCCAA
>CAJNIZ010005957.1:0-18432 GCA_905231905.1 Symbiodinium pilosum | reverse complement strand
TATCAGCGGCGCATGGTTAGGACCTTTCAAACATTGAGGTTGGGCTGTATATGATCTAGGGGTTTATGAGGATAAGGCTTGTGGTTTCATATGGTAACGATGCATAGAAGCTAAACAAATATGAGATTGGGGTTTTGGGATTCGGGAGTTTATAATGTTGGAGTTGATAGGGCTCAGGGGTGTATGGGCGCTTTTGAAGGTTTAGGGGTCTAGGGACATTGCAGTATAGGGGTCCCGGGTTTTAAGTTCACATTAGGACTGTCCGGCAAGTATGCTTAGCAACAGATAACCCTACTTAGATAAAGGTAGGCCAGGTAATAGCCTCCCAAATCTGCTTAGTGGATCTTTACTCGTCTGTAGTCTTTCCCTTGCACAGCATGAGCACCCGGGAGCCCAATTTAGATATAAGCACACTCTACAAGAATCTGAACATGTTTGGAGCGCCACTCATCGGCATGGGCTTGGAGTGTTTGTCCCTAAGCCCTAAACCCTATACCTAAGACCTAAGCCCTGAACCCTAACCCCTAAACCGTAAATCCTCAATCTTGCCTGCTGCCCCAAATCTTTAGGGGTTAGGGTTGGGTTTAGGAATTGGGGTTCAGAGTTCAGGGTTTAGAGGCCAAACCTTGTCATACAGGGTTTAGGGTTTAGGGCCCGTATCAAGGGTGCACCTGTTTTTGTCACGTCAGCTTAGGGTTTAGGATTTAGGGTTCGATCATTCCCTGCAGCATGACCCTGGAACCTATACTGGGTGGTACTGTAGAGGCCCCAGAACTGTTTCTGAACAGTATAGCACGATATATCCCAAAATACCATCCAGAATATAGTCCCCGTAACCCCTGTGAGGGGATTCGCCTAAATATCCCTAAATAAAACATACATACACACACACACATATATATATATATATGTACATTTGTATATTCTGGTTCAGCCGAGATCCCCTCAAAAACCCTCAAGATCTGAACCCTAAACGCAGGAGCCACTTTTCCTGAGCGGTGCATTGGCAGTAAAAGTGCTGTGCTGCGAGAAAAGGCGGCTCAGTCATGCTGTTAAACCAGGGCGTAGGCTTTAGGTCTTTAGGGTGTGGGCTTCGTCGAAGGTGTCCTAAACCCCACACCCTAAAAGGCTATCGGGTTTCGGGGTGTACGCTTTTAAGTTTTCGGGTGTAGGCTTTGGGGCTCAGGGGTAGGCCCGACCTTATGCGCATAAACCTCTAGAGCCTAAGCCTATGCCCTAAACCCGAAATCCTTACCCCTAAACCTTCGGCGGGTCTCGAGTCTGAGCCAATTTTCGGACTGCTCACACGAGTAAAGAGTAAAAATATGCTGCGCAAGTAGCCTCTGCAAGTAGATGCATACATAGGAGTTGTCCAAAAATTAGCGTACCTACTTGCGGTCTATAGTGGGGTCTGCCTATCTTGCGAGATTGCCATAAATGTGTACGCAGATAGCCCATGTCTACAGCCCCCCAATCGTTGAGGCCACATGCAAAGGAAAATTCAGCATGTGTCACTGCCTACCGTTGCCCGGTCTAGCAGCAACCCCTTCTCGCTCCTGCTCCTGCCTCCATTCAACGGCCCTCTGCCACGCATGTTTCACCTCCTCCGGCGAGAAATCCTTGACACGGAACCTTAGACTGGTCTGGTACTGTGACACGTCTAGGGTTTAGGGCTTAGGCTTAGGGTTTAGGGTCCATCGCGTCAGCAATGGGTTTCGTGCGTACATCAACTATACTGCAGCTTATGCGGCAACACCGCCTTCTTAAGGCTTTTGGGTAACGTGGATTCAGATAACCCTGAAGCCTCAACCGAAAACAAACCCTCTACCCAAAATGCGACCCAGAACCTGAGACCTTGCCCCCATACACGTCTACGAGCCCACAGTTTCAATTTAAGTTTCCATGCTCTGCTCCATTTGGTTCGCAACAACTCTTACCCTAAGCCCTGATCGTGTCTTTTTAGCAAAGGAAAATCCTCCGTATACCGACTCTCCCAGTTGGGGGTGCATGTTCAACAAGGGGTCAGGTTTTCGGGACATCTTTTAGGTCAATCCCTCTGTAGTAATAGCTCTTTAATATGGAGTTAATAGGCCTTAATATACCTACAATAGTCCCCTGTGCTACCCACTACTGGGTGGGGGGATTGGCCCAGGACATCTCCGAATACCCAGCAACGGGCAACTGCAAAAGAACACAGATCAGCCTTGAGAATTATGTGTCGACCAGAAGCCTCATGTTCTTGTTCTTGCCCCCCACCTTGGATTTGGGCTTCTCCAGGAGTGCTTGTAGGGTTTAGGGTTTAGGACCACCACAACCCCACTGCCGAGCAATATTTCGAACGGTGCCTCAAGGAAATGTATCAGGTTACTGTTCCTCAGTTGCTCCATAGACTTCCTAGACCCTCCTCCTACCCTCTATTAGGGCCTAAGTACCCACTATTAGGGACCATATATCCCCAATTAAGGGTACAAGGAGGGTCCTGGTTCTATTACCTACAATCCAGGACCCCACGGTATTGGTAATTGGGCCCTTACTCCCAACCCCTGTCTGGAGGCCCAACAGTATGTAGAACAATAGCCTGTTTGACAATCAACTGGGCCATAGTTTTACTTGCTTTTGGGGCCCAGGTATACCTCTAAGCACAGCAACAAAAAGGCCTCCTGTGCCCTCAACTGCACTCTAAAGCGGTGGGCAGCTTCTGTTCGCTGATAGCACTTAATCACCTCAAGCGGCACTTAGTTCTCTAATCGTCCCCCCCCCCAGAGAAATCTCAAACCTTAGGATTATATGCTGATTCACGAGGACAGGGCCGTCAGAAAGGCATGAGTTTAGTGGAGGTGAAATATCTACAATCTTGTTTCATTACGAATAGTATGTATGGAGACATATCACGATTCAAACATGTTCTCACGGACAGGCTAAATACCCTGAAGCCTAAATCTATTTCTTAGAAGCTAATACTACGTGGTTTCAGATTTTTCCCGGGGGTGGGTCTACCTTTGCGGCGAGAAAGCATGCTGAAATGCACTTAGGAACTACCGCTACTACCATAAGATAACATCGTATACAGTAATATGCTCTAGTAAATCATTCGGCGCCTTATATAGGCCGAGTCCTTAATACCCTAAATCCTTTCAATCCTAGACCCTAACCCCTAAGATTTGAGGGGATCTAAGGTAGGACTTTGGATACCATCCCTCCTGTCAGACAAGGACTAGCTTCAGGGGGGAGTTTCCTCATATTAGGGGCATACAGGGAATCATCGGGAATTATAGGGCTTCGGGCTTTTTATGGGGAACCATGGGGAGTTACATAAGGAGTGTACTGAGGTTACATAAGGTCCCTACATGGAAACTTACCCCCTGCAATGCTTTAGATGAAGCCTTTTCACCTAAACCCTAAACCCCAAAGGGAGCAGGCCACGTATCGCTGAGCATGCCAACACTGCTCACCACGGTTCCACTTTACTCCCTTCTGGTGTCCTGGTCAAGTTGGGTGAGGTAGGGTTTAAGGGTTACGGGTTAAGGGTTTAGGCTTTAGGATTTAGGTTTAAGGGTTAGGAGTTGAGAGTTCAGAGTTTGGGATTTACGGTCCTGTTCTGGAGTTTAGGCTCTCGGGTGTTGGGTTTGGAGAGGGCACAGGGTTCATGGTCGGAGCATTCTTCGTTCGTCCCCGAAACTTGAGAGGCGAGATGTTGCTAGGTTCTGGGTCGCAGGGGTTGGGGATTACGTCAGTTAGTAATTGCGGAAAGGGTTTGCCTGAATCTCCAAATATAAGCGATACTAGCCTATTTGCGAAGGGCGTTTGGGGATTAGATTTTCAGGTTTAGGGCTTAGAGCTTTAGATGTTACACCCTACAACTTAAGTTGGGACCGAGATAAAAGGGACTCACAAGGGTTGTATAAGGGCTAAGGGCTTGGGATGCTCTATTAGGACCCCACACGGAATTTTGGAAGGGTACGTATGATAAGGTAGATCCGGGGCTCATGAGCTTTCTTGCCCATCCTGGCTACCTTTACCGCTGGCTAGACTAAACCACTAAACTACTCAACCAAAAGCCCCCTAAACTGGAATTAGGGCGTTCTAGGACGATTATATACATGGTACCATTCTAGGCCAGATTGGGAGAGGTAAGCTTTAAGGGTCAGGGGTTTAGGGGTTAAGGTTTTAAGGTTACGTTTTAGGGTGTAGGATTTAGGATTTAGGCTTTAGGGTTCAGGGTTTATGGTTCAGGGTTCTGAACCCTCACCCCTAAATCCTAGCAAGCCTCAATCCTACACCGTAAACCCTAAGGAGTTTGGGGTTTAGGGGTAACCTGAAACTGCCGATGAGGGCGAACAAAACTAACCCCCTGGACCCTCAACCCTATAGTGACATGTGCGACACAAGACCCTGAACCCGAAACCCTAAAACCCTAACCTGCGACTCCATTCCCCTAGAACTGCGGGGATACTACCTGGTAATTAGCAAGATTAAGCTAAACACTGTAAGGACTGGAGCTCAAAGCCTTCTTAAGGAACCCCTAGACCCCGAACCCAACCCGGACCTAAAGGCTCGAAGTGCGGGAGTTCCGAAACCTTCGGCACCGGCACCACCTTGCAGAAGGTTTAGGGTTTAGGGGTCTAGGATTTATAGGGTTTAGGAGGTTGGGATTGAGGGTTTAGGGGTGTAGGGCTTAGGGACCCTTACCAACAAATTTGTCTTCATGCGCCTAAGATTCGTGCAGCTCATAGTAGCTGGCGAGACGCGTTATTCGGGTACTTGGACCCTTACGGGATTGTTTTACAAGCTTGGGGTTTGAAGCTTTCTGGGGCATCGGTTTTAGGAGCCTAGGATTTGGGGGTTTGAATTTGAGCAAAAAATGAGGCCTGATGCAAGGAATGACGGGGAATTATAAGCTATCTGTGGAAGAATTGCAAATGCAAAAATGACATATGCTTGAAGGAATTGCATATGCAAATGTATATTGAAAGGCGTTTCAAAGAGTTATAGAGATTACATAGCAATTGCACACAGAACCTGACAAGAAAACGCGGGAGAACCAAGTCCGAACCCCGCCGTGGGGTGGTCAGGGCTGGGGCTGGGTCGGGGTAAAGGGGTGCAGGACAAGAGGTGCTTATCCATATACTCATACAAACACATGTATACATACCCAAACCCTAAGCCCTAAACTTGCATATATCAGATGTATCCAGATAACCGCCTTTGAAGAAAACCTTACTTTTCCAAACCTAAGCTGGGAAAAAAGCGCACCTGTCCTGGGCATTTCCACTTAGCAAGATCCAATCAATGCCCTACATGAGTTATGGGGCTTACATGTTGGGGGTTTAGGGGTTAGGGCTTAGGGATTAGGGGTTCAGCTCCTTAACTACTTGTCGTTTATTTGGGTCTTATTTGGGGCTGAATATGCAACTATGGGGTCTGACAGCCGATTCTGGTAAGCAAGACCCAAGAAAGGCAATGAATAGAGCCCACATCGAAGAAATCCTGAACATTGAGGAGTTTAGGGGTTAAGGGTTTTGGAGATAGGGTTTGGGACACCCCGAAGGACTCGAACTACTTTTGGAAGGTTTGTGTAAACACATCTTACTTCTCTTGGGCTTTGGATTGGATCCTGCGGGCAGTTTGCTGTAGTGATCCATTAGCTAAAGGTGGAACCCCAACCCCTTTAATAAGGAACCTGTAAGAGTGATATGATATTGACTTTTGTCCTAATCTGGCGGGCTGGGGTTTCAGCCGCCACCCTTGTCCAATCCTATATGGGCCCCTTAGTATTAAGGGCATGCTATTAAGGGCATGCCTTTGCTCCAATTACAATATTCACCCACCTTCCTACGCTCCCCACACACGTGGACCAGGCAACCTGCATTCGAACCTCCTTTTCCGCCAGTCCTAAACTCCCCAGAATAAAAGGCGCCTAAAATCCTTCTAGCAAGGCAACCCCTAAAGCTCAAAATAACCCAAAAACCTAGTATAGTGTGGTCTTTGGGCCCAAAGGCCTTATATTATGAGCCCTTAGAGCATTAGGGAACCTGTGCCCCAACCACCCGAAACCCTAATCCGCGTGCAGCGTGCCTCCTCATGCTTGCCAAGCTTGTTTGCCGCCTTCATGGCTTCATTCTCAGCCTCCTGGGGTTTCATTTCACGGGCTTTCCAAACATTATGGGTTCCATTTCAGGGGTTCCCACGGCAAGCAATATGGTTTTTTGGGGGTATGCACCCCCCCTTCCCCCACACATTAAGCTTAGCTAGGGTTAGAATTAAATTAATCCACACAGATGATTGGGGGCCGGCAAGTGTAAGGGGAATACTAGAACCTAGTAGAATCCAAATTTTTTACAACCCAAAACTCTAAACCTATAGGTTTCGGGTTTCGAGATGAGGGTTTGGAGTTTGCAGGCTCTTTGAGCTTACAGGTTGGGCTCAGGGTTGAGACGCTGAATGTGGGACTACTCAAGACTATCCCTACATGACATAACCTTCAATTACGGTGGCCCCCGAAAGAATCCCGATAGACTGTGAGGAGTGAGCACCTGAATAATCAACAAATGTGGTAGATAATCAACAATTCTAGTAATTAGATGAACTATTCGGGGCGTACAATACACGACAAAGATGTACAGATGCTTAACAGCGAATTCTGGCAATTACTCAGGCTTCTGCACGTTGTGATCATGAACCCCTAAACCCTAAACCCCAAAATCCCCAAACCCTAAATCCTTAATAACCTAAACCCTAAACCCTAAATCCTTTAACCTAATCCCTAAATCCTTAAACCTAAACGCTAAACCCTAAATCCTTAAACCTGATCCCTAAATCCCAACACCTAAGCCCTAAACCCAAAAGGCATTTTGAACAACCCCTCCTCTCGCTCGCGGAAAGAGCCGAGGTAAAGAACTTTGCCTTCCAAGCTGTATGATCAGGGCTTTAGGGGTTTAGGGTTTAGGGGTTCGGGGGTTAGGGGTTTAGGGTGTTTTAGGGTTTGGGGTTTAGGGGTTTAGGGGTTTAGGGCTTAGGGGTTTAGGGGTTTAGGGATTTAGGGGTTTAGGGTTTAGTGGTTATATGAGGATTATAGGGTATATATNNTTTAAGGTTTAGGGGTCAGGGTTTAAGATTGAAGGTTCAGGACTTAAGCGCAAAGATTTACAGGGACCTGATGGGTTGGCTACTGCCACTAGACTTCATACATAGGGGGACCCCAATATAATGTAGGTTCAAGGGTCCCGAAAAAGTACCCCTAGTTTGGGGAATCGAGCCTCCATAGCGATAGAGAGACAAAGAGAGACGGAGACAGAGAGAGCGAGAGAACCCTAGACCCTAAACCCTAAACCCTAAACCCCAAAACCCCAAAACCACTACAATGACAGCATGGTGGGGGGACAGTTCTGAGGTGGGAGCACCTGCAGTAGTCCTCTCAGACAACCCTCATGTTCCAAAAAGCCGTGAGGATAGTTCTTCCAACCCATTCCCTCATCCCCTACCAATCTCTAAAACCTGAATTTCAAGTTCATTGCCATTTCCAATCCAACAATAGAGTTGGCGATTTGAACCTCACAAGCCCCTTGACATCCCTTTCTCTGGGTCCCAGGTAGGCACATTACTAAACACTCCTGTGCAGCCATTGTGAGAAGCATCAATTTCAAATTCGCAAAATAGGATATTACAAGGTCACAAGTTGGGTTTCCCAACCCTAAACCCCAAACCCTCACCCTCAAAGCCTAACATCTAAAAGCTCAACTCTAAACCTCCAACCCTTAGCCCTATACATCCCCATTAAACCACTCTGCAACCCAAATACCGTAAACCTTGGGTACTGCCCCCCCTCACTAACAGTTGGATAATACTTATAATATGGTTATATATAGCCGTCAATAGGACCCCTAATACAGACTGTTACTGGGTGGGGGCAGTACCCAACGTCAACCCTTTTAAAACCATCCAAAAACCCCTAAACCCCAAACCCCTGGAAGGGAAGGCGAGGCAAAATCTAGGCCTCCGCCTGGCTGCTTAAACTGAACTTGCCACTTCCTGCAGTGTTGAAGGGTTTAAGGGGCTTAGGGGTTATAGGGGTTCAGGTTCAAAATATAGTAATATAGGGGGAATATAGGGGTTATGTAGAGATAATGGAAAAGAAAATGGAAACTACTATTTAGGGTTTAGGGTTTAGGATTCAGGGTTTAATGTAGACCCCTGATCAATAACCCCCCCCTCCCTTTAAGGGCCTAAATATTGGGATCCCTACTATAATCCCTATTAAGGGGAGGGGGTTTATTAATCACGGGTCAGGTTTAGGGTTTCGTGTTGAAACTTCCAGGCTGTCAGGCATGGTTCAGGGGTTACGGCTCTTGGGGCTCATACTCAGACTGTGTTATGGAGTTTCACGTGTAAGGACAGAATGGTGAAAATAGGAGTCAGGGTTTACGGCCTACATTGAACCACACAGTTTCAGGGGTAGCGCAGCAATAGTTGGAAAGGCGTGCCCCGTATGGAAAGATATCATGCACAGCGACAACGAGCGTGCAAAAAAAAGGCAATGTGAACAAAGAGCCGAATCCTTCCTAATGAAACGGTAAATCTCAAACGATACAGGCTTCGCTAATATCACTGGGCAAGCACGCATGCATTTCGCACCAATGTCAACCACATCTGTGGTTGTGTACAACGCTTAGCCACTCTTCTTCTGGGAAGGAACAAGACCATTGCTACATAGATGTTCAGATTTCCACCCCCCTCCCCCAAAGGCATATGTCAATGAAAGAATGTGTCTGCATGTACATATATACACATAAACCCTAGACCCTAAAACCTACATGAGAGGAATCCTTACCTCGAGCCAATGCCCTTCTCAGTGCTGCTGGTGCTGCCTTTTGTCCTTCTTCTACTGCCAACTTCTACTACAAGTTTCATCATAGCGCAGACGGCTTCGCTATCTGGACAAAGTAATATCTGCTCATCAATAGCAAACATGATGACATGCAGGGCTTTCCGCGTTGAAATGAGACAGAAAATGCCAAAATGCCCTCAACAGTACACTCCATACCTCCCAATACGTGCACATCTATAATCTACCCCTACATGGGAGCTCGCAGAAATATGGGTCCCCTTCTACAGCCCAACATACTGTCGACAAGAGGCCCCAAATTTTCAAAGACCCTCTCATTTCAGCCATAGTCTGAACTCCGAGTATCCCCCATAATAAGCCCTATAGTAGTGAGCTATAGAAACCCCTATAAAGACCCTTTTAAGGAATTCAGATTATCGCTCATATGAAGCGCCACTGGGATTCCGCTTCTTCTTGTGGAAAGTCACGCCCATCACGGAGGAAGATCTCGGCTTCGCCGGCTTCAGCTTACCTGCGCTGCAGCTCAAAGGCATTCACATATTCGCAGAGGTTTTGGGCGGTCTATTAGCAGGATTAGTCTCCCTTAAGTAGATAGAATATGGCTTTGGGTATATTAAAATAACATCCCCATATACCCCATATTCTATCCACGAAGGGGGACTGTAGTTTATAGGGTTTATCGTTCATGGTTTGGCTCTGGGGATGTGGGTACGTAGGGCTTAGGGCTTAGGATATGGGCGTTAGGGTTTAGGCTTTAGCTAGGGCCTCGATACAAACAGAACCCCTGAAGCAACCCTAAACCCTGAAACCTAAAACTCTCAAGTATACAGAACCCCTGAAGCAACCCTAAACCCTGAAACCTAAAACTCTCAAGTTTGCACCGCTCCGGACGTCAGCGCAGCAGCGCAGCTTATGATCTGAAGTCCGCACGTCTGCTAAGGTACATCTCATTAGGCTCAATTTGCCTGGTCAGGGTTTAGGGCTTATTTTTAAAAACGCGTATAGTCTAAGCAGGGTAAGAACTGAATTGCACACATGCCCGGCCATGTTTAGGTACCTCTGGCTTCCTAGTCTTGGCCACAACATACCCTGGGGATCCAAGTCTGTAAATAATACCGATTCTGGGCCATAAAGTGCTAAATCTTACCTACTTGGTTTAGGGTTCAGGATTTAGGGTTGTGGGGCATTTAGATCCCTGGGGATAAGAATAATATTTGTAATGTCGATCGGAAAAACCAACATATGGCTGACAACGTGAAGCCTGAAAAAAAGTTTAGGCTTCAAGGTTGAAGGCAAGTCTAGGGGTTCAGGTTTTGGGGTTTATTGGTTCCAGGGTTTAGGGTTGACAGGGTTTAGGTTTTAAAGGTTTAGGGTTTATGGTGTTTCGTGTAGTAGGGTTTATAAGTTCTAGGGTATGCCTGCAAAGCCAGTAAAATGGCCGCAACACGCCAGAACGACGCTACAGCTATCGAAACTAAAGCTCCGGACTCCAGACACTAAACCAAAAAGCCCAAACCACCCGAAACGTCGTAAAGCCGAAATTCTACCACCAGTTTGATTTTGATTTATAGCTGAATACCCCTCACGCGAATACTACCACCCATCCCCAAAGAAGTGTTCCTATATTTAGCACCATCATACAATGGGGAGGAACTTCATGTCATAAGGGTGGAGAGAGGAAGTCTTCCCCCTATACCTGCTTTGGAGGTTTGCGGCTCGGGTGCGTAGGGCCGAGGATTGAGGAGTTCAGGGTTCAGGGAGTTTAGAAGGTCTAGGGTTTAGAGTTCAGGATTGTCTAAGACTGTGGCTCCGACCTGCGCCGAAACGCAGGAAAACAAGATAACTCTACTGAACTTATGGGGGCGCCCAGCCAACAAAACGACTTCGAGGATCCGAAAAGATGAACATGAATACATGAGCCATTGTCCAAACTCCGAGATTCCCCCTCAATAACCCCTGTAATACTGCAATTTCCCCTATATAACCCCACCCCCTTTAGGGAGTTTAGAGTATAGCTCGCATGAAAAAACAATCATGCAAAAACAACTGACGAAGAAGTCACTATTCGCCGGGATGGAAAAAGGGAGAAGACAAAGTAATCCCCTTTGTAATCTTAAGAGGAAACTGAGGAAACCTGGGCTCTTAATGCCTTCAACTGTACCCTAAACACTAAAAAAAGAATTCAGGGTTTAGGGCTTCACCGTTATGATCTCTCAGTTTCCATTTCAGCGCATTCATTTTTCCATTTGCATTCTGCATGATCTAAAGGATTCCCGGCGTGGACACTGATAATGTAGGTCCTCCGCCCTAACCCCTCTTAGACAGCCTAGCTACCCGAAATGATGGGGTACTTCCGCGCAGAGTAGCTTGAATGGGGGAAGGTCTACAGCATGCATGGACTACTACGAGGACTTCAAACTTTAGCGCCTCACCACAGGGTCCGTGAGCAACTGATCCCTGGAAGAAGGTTGGTGGTGCGGAGAAAACCTATGAAAAGAAAAGGTTCCGGATCTTCATCAAAATTTTCATCGTCTGTGCAACGCATGTGTTTGGCTGCAGTGTTCCGGGAAAGGCTGTCCTGAAGGCACTTAAAGATAGTCCAGCCTACTTTGAGGCTGCCATCGATCGATAAGCACACAAAAGAATTTCCTGGATCCTTCCAGTGCCAGAATCCAGACTTCCAGCATCAACCACGCTCCAAACAGGGTGGGCTTAAATGACATGTCCAAACGCCTTTCATTCACTTACTGGGGGTTAGTAGGGAATGAGGGTATCAATTACACAGGGAACAAAATGTAGGGATTCTTTCCTTACCCCTGTTAAGCACCAGCAGGTTCATGTTCTGCATGGATTTGGCAGTAAGAGCGCTGCGTATACCAAGGTCAGTGACCTGCTGATGATCGGCCATGCGGTCGTTGTTCTTTATCTGATCCACGTTGTTTACGGTTTAAGGTTAAGGGTAGCCACGAAACCTTCTTTGAAGGAGGACTCTCTGACATGCCTCCAGCCACGGAACCCTAAACCCCAAACGTTTAGCCCGCAAATCCCTAACCCTGACAACCATACGCCTTAGACTGCTTACACCTCCCAGTCAGTCCATGTCTGCCCCTACCCGTAGATCCTTACTAATGTAGACCCATGACTAATAAACCTCCTCCTTGTAAGGGCCGAAATATAAGGATCCTTATTATCATCCCTACTAAGCGGAGGGGGTTTATTAATCAGGGGTCTGGGTTATTCCCCCCTAAGAGAGAAGAAGTGAAGCCAAAATAGCATGCCGAGGCAAACACTGAGCTACCCTGCAAACCCTAAACATTGGGACTTAGGGATTTAGGGGCTTAGGGAGTTAGGGTTTAGGGATTTAGGGTTCAGGGTTTAGGGTTTGGGGTTTAGGGTTCAGGGTTTGGGTACTGCCCCCACCCCAGTAACAGTCCATATTAGGGGTGAGATTAAGGGCTATATACAACCCTATTATACTTGTTATCCAACTGTTAGTGAGCAGGGGGCAGTACCCAACCTAAACATCACTTTAAACCCGAAGACCTAAGCACCTCTAAACCCCACAAGCCCTTGAACTCCTAAACCCTAAACCCCGAAAACCCAAAAACCCTAAACCCTAACCTTAAACCCTAGAATACCCTAGACTAAACCCTGAAAGGAACCTGGTAAGCCCAGCAGCCTTGGCGAACCTGCTCCTCCCGATAAGCTTTGGCTTCTTCCAGGGCCTCAGCCGATTGAATTTCAAGGGGCCATCGTGTTGTAGGCTTTAGGGTGCGCTTAGGGTCTAGGATTTAACATTTAGCAGGGGTTTAAGGTTTAGGGTTTTGGGTAGGTCCAGGGCTTACCTGCTTTTGGTGGGGCCATGGTGTAGGGTAGATATGGTTCCTTTCAAGGGGCATAGACAGCTTGTTAGGTACATATCATGTGTGGAATTGGTGGTTGAACAAAGCAAGACTATTGTCCGCCCGTAGTATTCTTCCCACGAGGCGAATAGAATCTTAGGCTATGTTGGGAACTATGGTTCTCCATTTGGAAACGGTAGTTTTACTACCTGTCACTTGGCAGTCCCCGATAAACACTAAACCACAGAAGGGTTCATGGGGTCTCTGCTAGGTCAGGACTAGTACAGGGCCTTGCTTCCTACTAAGCACCATGCAGTATTTTCAAGGTGGGTTTCATGGATAAGGCTCTACTCGGGCTTAGTGCTTGGGTTTAGGGTTTGGGGCTTCGCTATTTGGATGTAGGGTTGATTATTTGCAGCTCAGAGCTCGGGCTTTATAAGGTCAGGATATGAAGCTCTAAGGTTTGGGGTTAGGGATGCTGCTTCAAGGCTTTTACACGCGGTTTACGGTTTAGGGCTCTTGAGACTGCTTGAGGGCTTTCCAACATGCATGCCTTTTTCTTTTTACCAGGGCTCCTGCGGCTTTGTCGGGATTTGCGGGAATTCATGTTCAGGACTGCTGCAGGCATGCAAAAAGGGGTTTAGGGTTCAGGGTTTAGGGCAAAGCTATAGTAGCATTATGAGAGCTTCTGTGGTATACAAAGTTTAGAGTGTAGAGTGTTGGTTTAATGCAGGGTCTAGGTAGCCTGAGGGTCCAAGAACCTAATTGTCCTATACTTACCCAAAACCTGTACTATAATTACTATTGCCCCAAAACCATTTACTAAAATATTGTGTACTTGGACCCTGTGGGTACTACTTACAGCCTATGATCCCAGGTAAGGTTTCTGCTTGATTTTTCGTTTTGTTGGGGTCTTTCTGGTCAAATCCAGGTTTGGGATCCAAGTCATACCGGGATTTATATTAGAGTCAAACCCTAAACCCTGAACTCTAAGCCCCAAACCCTAAACCCTAAATCCTAAACCCTAACCCCAAAAACCTAAACCGCGTAAACTTCCGGTAAGTATATTCATATTACAACTGTATTCTTGTGGTTTTCTGTTTTTTGGGTTACGATTTAAAATCCCCTGAAGTATACAGAGCCACCATTCTCCAGGGGCCGACTTTCGGCAGACAAAGAAAGCCTGAACAAAAGAAAAAAAACACCCTAACTAGGGGTTAGGGGGTTAGGATTTTCGGTTTAGGGTTAGGGGTTTAGAGCACTCTAAACTTTATGAACCCTAAACCCTAAACACTAAACGATGTCCCTGGCTTCCAGTACTTTGACGCCAAGTCGCCGCCTCAACAGCAGCCTCTTCAGTGAGCCCCTGCTTCAAGAAGCGCGCCTCTTGTACCGGGGTTTAGGGTTTCGGACTCTAGGACTTTAGTTTAGGATTTAAGACTTGGGCGTAAGTGCCAAATATCATAATAAGGTCACCACATTCCCGATGTTCGGTCCAATTGGGTTGGGTCTGCCTGGACCGCAAAAGCAAGTAAAAGAATGCGCCAAAAGCACCTAAAAACAGCCAAGATCAGGTACGGGTTTTTGGGTGGTTTCGGGGTGGGTTGGGCTTAGGCTCCCGAAGGAGTACTGAAGGGATATACCTCATATGATGCAAACAATATCCTAAAATGGAGAGGTATTGGGCCTCCTTACCTTGCAGGTGCTTTGTAGGTATTGCTATTCTCAGCTCTAAATCCTACCTAAGCCCTACTCTGAAAACAACGTTGTTTGAGATTGGGGTTGCCCTGGACTTTCAGAGCTTTTCTTGGAAGGCGGGTTTAGGGTTCAAGGGGGATGCTATGTCTTGACGCTCAGAATCTGGTTTTCGGCCTGCATGGGGCTGAATCTTGGGAATTGGGAAGGCCTCCTAGCCTCAAGCCGCTGCGGACCTTCAGTTTTGATGTAGTTGTTCAGTTTCTTTTCCCTTTGACTCTGTTATAATCGCTCCAAGTAATCCCTACCTCAAACCCAGAAGAATAACAAGCTTTATGCCTCTGGTTGTGGCTTTTGGGCCATTGCTTTACTGATTTTTGAGGTTCAGGTAAACTTCCGCGGCCCCAGGTCCTAGAAACCTGAACTCTGACCCAGAAATCCTAAACGGTTTAGGGTTTTAAGGGTTAAGGGTTTAGGGTTCAGGGCTTAGGGTTCAGGGTTTAGGGTTTAGGGTTTGTAAGCCCGAAAACCCTAAAACCTCCCAAAAAAATCGCAGATGCAGCCTCGTGGCTATGGGAAAGCAGTAGGTCTTTCGTTGGCCGACGCCCCGTACATCTAGCACCCAGCAAGAATTGCTCATTTTCCTTACGTGTGTGCATGCACATACATACGTGCACATATATATATATATATACATATGTGTGTAAAGACAGAAGCATGGATTGCATACATATACACACATATGTGTACATATGTGCATGTTGTTATGTTCCCTTCCGCGTCGCATATGTACATACGAATTGTGATGTATATACTACAAACTCCCGGGTCTCGCGCTCAGAAGTCAAGGGCTCACCGACTTGCGGGAGCACTTCAGGGTCCCGAGTGCAAAATATTTGTATATATGTGTATATGGTAGTTTCCCTAAAAAGGGGGACCTCAGTATGGACCCCAATATACTATAATCCTGGTTATGGGCTCCCCAAAAGAGTACCCACACTGTTAGGAACCACCCATATATACATACGTATTATGTATTTGTGTCTCTTCTTCTTCCCCTAAACCCTAAACCCTAAACCCCCCTAAACCCTAAACCCTAAACTGTGTCTCTCTCTCTCTCTCTCCTCTCCTGGCCTAGGGCTGAAGGTGACAGATTTTGGATTTAGAGTTCAGGGTCCGAAGGTGGGAAGGTGGAGCTCAGGTTCAACGTCTACCTGTAAACCCCAATAACCTGGGTTATATTGGGATAATGGAAAGTACAATGGAAACTACTGTAATGGGGCTATATAGGGGTTCTATAGGGTATATATTCCTGTAAACCCCAAGAACCTGCAGTTTGATGACCAGGGTTTAGGATTTAGGATGTAGGGTTTAGGATTTAGGGTTTAGGGTTTAAGGTTTAGGGTTTAGGGAATAACCTACAGTTTTATGGGCTATACCTACTAATTAAGGGGTACTTACTACTGAACAGTTTTAATGGGTTACCTACTTATGAAGGGGTACTTTCTACTAAACTGTAGGTTATTAGAGCTAGTAGAGTCTATGGTGTCAGCATGGTGCATTCGTTCGTCAGGCAGGCTGTGTATTTTCGGCTTCAAGAAAACAAGAGATGTTGAAAACAGGCAGAAAGGAGGCTTCACGACCTCAACCCGAAGCTTGAAAATTAGGGAAGATGTGGCGACGCCTCGACCCTAAACCCTAAACCCTAAACCCTGGGGTCTACTTTGGGCCCTAAAAGCAGTTGCTATTTGGGCTGTGTAGATCCCTAGGGCTTCGGATAAAGTGACCCGCCCTGAGCTCTCAAATTTGGCCAAGACTCCAATGGATGCCGGAAATGCCACTCTGCCGAGACAGTCGCCTGCCAACTTCTCAAGCCCAAAGAGTTCAAAATAGGTTTAGGGTTTAGGGTTTAGTAAAATCAGCCTAGCGTTGTGGGTCTAGGGTTGCAGGACTAAGAGACTACACAGTGTATAGCTTGAGCGGAAAGAGCCTCACCCTAAACCCTAAACAACCCTAAACCCTAAACCCTAAACCTTCCTTGATGTGTTGGAGCCTTCAGAGCGGGGTGCTCAGGAGGTTGGAAGTCCGGGGCTCCATGTTCAATGAGCTGATAGCCCAATTAATTAGACCCATATTATGTGGGTTTGGGGGCTTATAGAGGAGAAGCTACGTGTAGGGCCTTGGGTGTGAAAGGTTTGGAATTTGGCTTCCAGTTTCACAGTCTGCGGGTCAGGGATTTAGGGCTTTCTTGCTGCTTGACATTACCTTGACCAAAAAACACCTGCAAATTCAGCCGTAGCATTGCTAGGGTCTTTAAGAAAATATTTTGGAGCTTCATCAACTTAAAGCCCCAGACCCTTCATTGGTGGTTGAACCCAATAAGATTATTTTCTGTGTGTCGAAATCTCCCTAAATGCCAAACCCGTCGTCTCTACCCAAGAAGAGGACATGATCCTACTCTCTGTTGGGGGCCGCGCCAAACCCCAAGGTCACTGGCCCAGAAAAGCAGAAAAGTTTAAGCATTCGATCATATTAGGAAGACGTACATGCGTGAGGGGCGGGGGCTCCAAAACGAGGCGAACATACCGGAATTATTGTTCCACGAACTTTTGAAAAAACAACCCCCGACACCAGTAACCTGGAACCTAAAGCCTACCTCAAACCCTAAACCCTAAGTCCTCAACCCCTAGACCCCAAACCAAATCCTGCATGTCCCTTACACACTTGTCAAAGGCCGTAAGGGATGCCAGAAATCATCTATCTTAAGCCGTAAATCGGGTCATAGGGGATATAGGGGTATATCGGGATTTTAGAAAAGAAAATGGAAGCTACCATTTAGGGTTTAGGTTTTAGGGATCTAAACCCTACAGCTGAAATCCAAACTCCAATCTTAAACTCCATGCCTTACACCCCAAAACCTCAAACCTTAAACTCTTTTCCAACCCGGACTTGAGCGACTCGTCCTCCAGAGCTCCGAAAAGACCACTGTAACAAGCTCAAAACCTAAAACCCTTAATCCTCAGCCTCACACTCTAAACCTCGAACATTAAATCCTAATCCCCCAGATACTACATACCCTAAACCCTGGAACCTAAAACCCTAAAACCCTACAACCTAAACCCTAACCCCTAAACCTTTCACCCTAAACCCTAAACCCCAAGCCCTAAACCTTAAACCCTAAACCTTATAAACCTTAAAGAGTGGTTTCCATGCTATTTTCAATTATCCCTATATAACCCAAATATATACCGTAAAATCCCTAAATAAACCCCCTATATAACCCCTAGAATCACCTTAAACCCTAAACCCCGAGCTCTAAACCTTAAACCCTAAACCTTATAAACCCTAAACCCCTAAACCTTATAAACCCTAAACCCTAAACCCCTAAACCCTTAATCCTCAATAATCCCTAAATATACCCCTCTATATAACCCCTATAATCACCTTAAACCCCTTTTTCAACCCAGACTCTGGTCCACCTTAAACCCCTAAACCCTAAACCCCTAAACCCTTAATCCTCCAAATGCTTTAACAAGCTCAAAGCCTGACTTAAACCCTAAATCTCAAACCTCACACTCCAAACCGCAAACATTAATTCCTAATCTCCCAGATACCTACATACCCTGAACCTAGAACCTAAAACCCTAAAACCCTAAAACCCTACAACCTAAACCCTAACGCCTAAACCTTACACTCCAAGCCCTAAACCTTAAACCCTAAAGCCCAAGCCCTAAACCTTAAACCTTACACCCTGAGCCCTAAACCTTAAACCTTACACCCTGAGCCCTGAACCTTAAACCCTAAACCCCAAGTCCTAAACCATAAACCCTAAACCTCATAAACCCCTAAACCCTAAACCCTAAACCCTAAACCCCTAAACCCTCAATCCTCCAAATGCCATATACCCTATAATCCCTAAATATAACCCTATATAACCCTATATAACCCCTGTAATCACCTTAAACCCCTACGTAAACCCTTAATCCTCTAGGTTCCCCAGTAACCCCTTAATAATAAGGGTACCCTTTTGGGTATATCGTTTTTCTTGCGCCG
>CAJNIZ010005956.1:333-18432 GCA_905231905.1 Symbiodinium pilosum | reverse complement strand
GGATATATGGGGGATAATGGAAAAGAAAATGGAAACTACTATAATGGGTTATATGGGTGGTTGTCAAAATTCTGGTCCCTTTTTGGGTACCCTAAGTAAATATTAGGTGCCGTATTATAATAGGGACCCAAAAAGGGACCATAATTTTGACAACCACCCATATGTATATGTAGAGTTGATACGAGGATTGTGGTGGTCCCAGTAAGGGATGGACGAGTTTCGCATGTAGAGAGTGTTTTTGCAATCATTTTCCCCAGGCTTAACATACGCTTACCGGGTAAGTTCGAATAGTTATGCTGAAAGAAAGGGCACTATATGTCAGCTACCAGAAAGGAGTGGGGGTGGGTAATCTTAGGTGGAAGGAAGTTGTCGGCCACCAGACTTTGCCGAACACCCCAGGCTTGCATGTCTGGTTTAGGGATTAAGTTAAGGTGTTTTCATCTCATTGGCTGCTCGCTGGTGTGGACGTACACCCAGGGCGCCCGCACCCGTGCATAGCTGTCACCCCTCTTCACGACCACGCTGAGTTCAAGCCATCTGGGGTTCAGTTCCGCATCCCGGCGGAGGCAGCATCCGGGGACCGTGCAGGACATGATGTTGTCGGGCTGCTGGCTTTATGGGAGGGTACTCTGCTGACACAGCTGAGAATCACATCGCAATGTTGACATCCAAGGCCGTTGGAAGACAGTCAGCAGTCGTGACGCGATGTTGGGTGTTCGTCGTAGAACACCGTTTGCGCCACTGGGTTGTTCTGAGGCCGCTTGAGAAGGTCAGCTCTCAATGTTCGCTTGTTAAGAAGCTGTTGAGCTGGAGGTGTTCCCCGTAGACCAGTGCTTGTGCGTTTAGGCTGCTTGTGGGCTACTGGTGGACAGTGAGTAGCGTTGGGATTTTGGAGGCTATTCCGCCTGCCGAGCTGCAGGGCTGCCGGTTGGAGTGTCCGGCGCCGTGGATGCCAACGTTATGGCTGATTGACAGCTTTTGCTGCTCTTGAGGATGAAGCCTGCGTGGTGCTTGTCGAGCCTTCAGCCAAGACATTAGGGTTGGGGCTTCCGGTTTGCAGTTGAGGGTTTTCAGTTGGGGATTTGGGTGCTTGCAGGCCTTCGCAAACCGTTCCTCCCGCCTTCCTTGCGCCGCCGCATGGGGCTCCAGCACAGAGTTCAATTTTCCGTTCGTGGAAATCTGAGCACCGGTTGGCTTGAAAAGAATGCGTCACCTGAACCTCCGTGGACCTACCCCTAGAATTGGCTAGAGGCACCGCCTAAGGGGGCCCAGATCTATTCTAATTTGTTCTCGGATATGGCCTCCATAAACCTAAAGAGGAGGTTGACAGAACGCAGGTCCGAAAGGAGGTTGCAAGACAAATGCCCGAGTTCGGAGTCGTGGCTCCGACTTGATGAGTCAGTGAGGTAGCGAGCGACGGAGTGAGTGAGCAGGCAAGTGAGTGTACGTAATTTTCTTGACCGTGTCTGCATGCTTGCATGTAGGGTCCTTCCGCGCATGCTGAAAAAACGCGCTGCAGAAGCTGGTTCAAGCAAGCAGTCACGTAGCTTGTGTTTCCAGCCGTCACCTTGCGTGGCTCAGTGACAATGTACCTTGCCTGGCGTTTCATGGAAGGTTCGCAAAACTGGGGTCCTTGTTGGAGGGGTCCCTGTAGCAAGGATGATCCCATCCCCCAAAATGCATGTCGCACTTCAGGATATAGGTCGTACTCTTCGGCTTTTATTCGGGCAGTGTCACACAAAGGGGCCATATCCAGCCCCCTGGTAGGTGAGACGGACATGAAGGCATGGATGCGTGCCAGGGTGTCGTTTTGTAAATGTAGCACAGTTTGCACAGAAAGAAGCTATGCCCCTCGAAGCGAAGATCTCAAGCTTTGTCCCCTGCATCCCCAGACGCGGAGCCCCGAATGCGAGCTTCCAGAAAATCCCTCAAACTTAAGAACGGGACCCCAAGCTCCACGCCCTAAAATTATGATTACTATTACTATTACTATTATTATTATTATTGCTGTTATTACTATTAGTATTATTATTATTACTATTACTATTGGTATTATTATTATTACTATTACTATTATTATTACTATTCTTATTATTACTATTACTATTATTTGTATTACTATTATTATTATTATTAATCCGGAGTGTCCCAATAGGCAGAAGGCGCTGGTCCTTTTCCTCGCCTTGGCTGTGAGCGATGGCCTGAAGTACAATGCCACCAGAGACCGTTTGCCGAACTGCAAGGTGCCTCTTGGGGTTCAGGGTTTAGGGTTTAAAGATTCGGGGTTGAGGCTGGAAGGCCCCCAAAGGAACTTAGCTACGTAGCTTAGACTTTGCAGTAGGCTCTACATTGTCTGGTTCCTATGATGCACCTGACTGAAGGCCAGAACCCAGCAGGCGTGTAGTGTTGGAGTATGAAGTTTAGGGGGCAGCGGCATGAGCTCGAAACATAGGGTTTAGGGTGTAGGGTTTAGTTGAGCAGAATGTTTTTTGCCGCTCGGGGAAGAAGTCATGATGTGAGTTCCAGGTTTTGAGATTTCATCTCAATTCTGGAAACTGGTTGTCCCAAAATCATCCCTAATTTTGATCCCCCAATTCCTACGTGAGAGTTGTTTAAGAAAGGATTAATTTGTTCCTTTCATTGTAGGCTTGATAGTGAAGGCCCTAGACCCCTAAAATCACAGACCTGTAAATCTAAAACCCTAAGCCTGGAACCTTAAGCCTGGATCGATAAACCGACAGGGCAGGAAGGAGGCGAGCTCCAATGCTGACACCTGCTCTGGGGTTAAGGCCGAGCTGCAGGGTTTAGGGTTTAGGGTTTGAAGTGAGCTGTAGGATACACTCCTTAAAAGCGGGCTTTATAGGGGATTGCATAGGGGAGTAGTATAGGGTTAAGGAGGGGGATGCTAGGAGTTTAGACTATAAGCCCTGAAATACCCTATATCACCCCAGCTTCGATTTCATTTTCCATTTCCTTCTCCATTTGATTCTCCATTATAGGGGGATACTAGGAGTTTAGATCATAGCTCAAATACTGTTTGGGATTCCATGGTTCAAGCTTATCGTGTCTAGGTTTTGGCGGTTTAGGCCTTCTTCAAGGAGCAATGACTAAGGGTTGACGGTTTGAGGTTTAGGGTTTTTCAGGGGTTTAGGGCTTTGGCAGTTTCGGATTGGGGTCCTGAATCGAAAGTGTTGCTCCTTTCTCAGAACTCCTTGTTTCTTTTTTTTTGTCATGTATATGGCTGGGAGGCTGGTTTTCAAGATGCACTGATGGTATGGAGATATGCGGGGTTAGTCTTGCAGTGCGATTCCTTGCTGGTGCTGGTGATGTAGTGACTCTCTTTCAAGGGGTTGGGGGCAGGAGTTCCAGGAATCGCCATGTCCGGGGTACGCAACCATCGTGGCTGAGAGAGCATGCCGGGAAATCCCAAATGCGAATCCCCGGACTTTGGTGGTCTCTTCAGAGCCAGAATACTCAGATGTACTATAGTCTCTTAAAAGGGGGTTATATAGGGGATTACTATAGGGTTATTAAGGGGGATACCAGGAGTTTAGACTATAGCTCATTTTGCCTTGGCATCCCACCACGATCCTTAAAAGACTTCTTCATTTCGCCCCAAGCCTTAAGCCTCCCCTCATTATCCCTATACAAAACTATGTATCCCCCATATTATCACCTCTTCAAGCCCAAACCCTATATCTTTTAACTGCAGAATCTCGCGGATTGCGAGAAGACGTGGTGCGTGCAGGGAGCTGCCTGGCTGGTTCAGGTTTTAGGGTTGAAGGGTTTAGGGTTTAGGGTTTAGGGTAGGGCATAGCGATTGAGGTTGAAGGCTGTAAGGTAAAGTGAAGGTTTCTGGTAAAAGGGTTCGGGTTTGAGGGCTTGGGGCTGGTAGTGATTGCTGCGTGCCCTTCCTGCTATTGCGACTAGTCTTGCGATGGCGTAGGAGCGGGAGTAGTAGTGGCTGGAGCTGTAGAAGTCGCTGCAGCAGCCGCAGTCGCAGTAGCAGTGGCAGTAGCAGCAGCAGCAACAGCAGCATTGGCAGTGCCAGTTACAGCAGTCCGGGCAGCATTGGTGGTAGCAGTTGTGGCAGAAGCCTCGCGTTTTCCAACAGTGTGTTCTCGGCCTAATCGTCCTTTCAATGTAAGCAGTAATAGTAGGCGTGTTTCGTGTATTTGACGGTATGTTGTTGTGTAGGCAGGGTTGTGAAAATGCCGGCAGGCGCATCAATAATACGTAGTCTGAGGCATTGCTCAGGGGTAGGGGAGCAGCTTTGGGTTGGCTTGGACCCCTTATTGTAAACTCCTCAATCACTGTAGGGTATGGACGAATGGGGTTTAGGGTTTGGGGCCGGTTTAGGGTCTAGGGAGAGTTGCTTTAATCCCTGGACTGATGGGATGTACTACGAACATTGGATGAGCATCCGTTACCTGACTGAAGCGCACCTGGAGCAACATGGATAGGGTTCCGAAGCCTCCGGAAATGTAAGCATGAGATTATAGTTCCAAAGCCTCCTGAGGCCAGACAAGTTCTCCCCCCGGATGATCCGTAAAAAGACACCGAACGTGAGCCAACCGCCAGCTACGTAAAGTTCCCTGAGTAGTAGTCGTTGTTGCCGCTGCCGCCGTAGCAGCAGTAGGACTAGTACTAGTCGTGGTCGTGGTGGTGGTGGTGGTGGTGGTGGTGGTGGGGTGGTGGTCGTCATTGTGGTGGTGGTCGTCATTGTTGCGGTGGCAGTCAACGATAAGGGTGAGTTTGAAGACACATTTTTCAGTTTCAAGGACGCAGCGGGCCTACAACCAGGTGTTGTCCAGGTTCTGCACAGACAGAACACAGAGAGAGAGAGAGAGAGTGGAGGAGAGAGAGACACCTCACGGCAACCCATGCTGGCATTCTTGCCAGCAGGTTCAGCCCGTCACACTCCTTGCTTGGCAAAGCCTGTGCAGGGCATGCTGTACATCCACTCAGTATCCACTCTTTGGAGTTCAGCTGAAAGTCAATTATGCAAATATGCAGAGCGATCGCAAACGGACGTTGACATGCTTTGGGCATGGATGCCCTGGTGACCCTAAGCATTGGTGGATGGACATTGTTAGGCTGTATGCATGGATGCCTTCGGCCTTCGGAAACCGCTCCCAAAGCAGAGGCGCTATCATACTTTAGGCATGGATGCCTCTGGGAGTCGGGCGCTGTGGGGATTGATCAAGACAACTATTGGCGTTGTTCTGGTTCTGCCTCGGGCATGGATGCTGAGGAATTGGGACGAGATGTGCTGGAGTCGCCAGAAAGCTAGGTGGAAGCCAGGTCCAAAGGGCTGGAGCAGTATGGAGGCTGATGGCGGGTTCCCACCATGGTGTCTGACCAGCTTCTGCGACTTGAAGCGGGCCTTTTTGACTGTGTCGACTGCGAGACGGTATCAAGCACCAAGATGCCTTCAAGAAGACGCAGCAGGAGCACAGGGGCAGCAGAAGCAGCAGCAGAAGCAGCAGCAGACGCAGCAGCAGACGCAGCAGCAGAAGCAGTAGCATCAGTAGAATCCGTAGAATTCGTAAATGTCGTAGCATTGTAGAATTCGTAGAAGGAGTAGTCGACGTACTAGAAGTAGTAGGAGCAAGAAGGAGTACACGGAGTAGAAATTGTAGAAGTAGTTAGAAGTAAGTAGTTGAAACAATATAATTAATAGGAGTAGGAGTAGAAGTAGTAGCAGTAGTAGAAATAGTAGGAACAGCAGCAATAGTATGTACTTCATGGGGGGCTTTTCCCCGCCAGGTACCTAGAAGTAAAAGAACGAGTAGAAATAGTAGGATTAGGAGTTGAAGTAGTAGAGGTTGGCGAAGCAGTAGGATTAGTACAAGTAGTCAAAGTAGAAGTAGGAGAGGTATTAGCATGAGCAGTATTAGTAGCATCAGTAGTATTATTAATATTAGCAGTACTAGTAGTATCAGTAGTAGTACTAGCAGGAGTAGTAGTTTTTCTGACTAATGATTTTGCGCAGCTGCTGTTGCAACAGTGCCACTATTCATCCTGCCCCGGCAGAAGGGATTCTATGAGACATGGTTCTTCCGAAGCCCCCAGTTGCCGCAAACAATAAGCCCAATTTGCAGTCCGTCTGTAGGGCTACTTGCCGTGCCGGTACGGAACGTAGAATCTTGGAGTCTATTCTCTACTGTACTGCTGCCCAGGTCGAGAATATTCAGTGCCAGCTGGATGGTGGAGTTTGCGTATCTCAGGGTCCTTTCTGCAAAGAGGTTTCTGGGCTGAAGCTGTCAGGGCTGCGGGTGGTGCTTTTCAGAGTTGATTTCCGGAGTGCATGACCAGGGTTCTTCCTGAAATCGTGTAACTGCAATTCACACGGGCTCATCGGCTTCTGAAAGACGAGATAGGTTCCTGATGATGTGCTACGCAAGCGGCAAAGATTTAATTCCATCCCCAGCATACAAAACCCTCAAAACTCGTTCTCCGGGACCTCCTGTAGTAATGACGGGTCGCGGGCTTGAAGCCATTGTTCGGCTTTGCTGGGTTGTGTCCGCTTCAGCGGTTGACGCGACCGAGGTCATAATCAAACCTTCCCCTTATAACCTGTAGTTAGCACTCCTCTTGGTCAAGCTGAAGCTCCCAACTGCAAAAAAAAATCTGATAAGGGATACTATGATAGGGGTGATGCCCAAGGCGTTTGTTTCAAGTTCAACGACCCCACTCGTCAGTTACCTGCCTTTGCAGGGTTCAATTTTTTGCACGGGCCGCTGTGCGCCGCCGGCGATTCAGATTTTTGTGTCTTGTGGAAGCATTTTGGTGCATGCCATCATCGGAGGGCCTTCACGAACCAAGGCTTTTGAACCGGACTTTGATGGGTTCCGAGATGGCTTGTTGGCCTGGTTCAAGAGCGAGTCAGCAGCCGCAAATTGGCCGAATGAGGTGGAGGGCGGTGCGGCTGCCAGTACATCCGGCTCAAAGTTCCAAGTCGGAATTGGTTCGGGTCATGGAGCCACCGGCAATGTCAAGTTCATCGGGGGCGACACAGGCGTGAAAGTCGACTTCGGCCCAATCCTCACGAAGGACTACACCGTCTGCTCGGTTGACCGCTACACCGGAGGCAGCAAAGGGCGAATTCTCGATTGCAACAATAAGAACTGGCTGCATGGGCACTGGGCTAGCCAAGTTGGTGTGGCACATTACCAGCATTGGAACACGAACAGTCATCGAAACGGTGGTAATGAAGACTGGCTCGTGATGTGTGGCACCGACAATCGCCAGGCCTACTTGGGCAGCAGTCCGGACACGAACATCGCCACCAACGACGGACATTCGTTTGGAAACGGAGAGCACAGGTTGGTAACTAACTACAGGGAAAAATCGAACTTTGCCATTATGGAGGTCATGGTCTGGAAGCGGCAGCTAACCCAAGCTGAGATCAAGGCTACCATGCAGTACCTGAAGGACAAGCTGGAGAACGGTTCCGTCGGAGCCCCAGAGCTTTCTTGCGCGACCGTGGTCTAGGCAAGTTTTGCAGGTGTTAAAATTTCGTAGATTTTTCCAGACGTTTGGCATAGCTCTCACATGTGACGCAACCTTTAAAGGGATGGGATGAGACATGAAACTCATGTTGGTCGCACGTGGCGTGTTTCTTTTTCAGATAAGTCGTTTGTGCCGGGTCCCTTCATCGCGCACGTGCGTAACTGAGCCTGTTGGTTTGTTTTGGCATCGCCATGATTTGGTTGCAAATTGTTAGCAAATCGTTCTGATGTTGCATGTCTAGCGTGAGTTTGTGTATGTGTGCGTAAGGTTTCGTAGTCTATAGTTGTTGCGGTGCACCATCCACACGAAAACAGCCGACAATATCGGGGATGGAAAGCAGAGATTCTGTCCAGTCTCCAGAGTGACCCTTAGTTTGGAATACGGTAATATAGTATGTAAGAACTTTATAGGGATTATGCCCCTCCTTCTATGCCAAGAACCAGTAAGCAACAGAAAGATGAAGATTTCAAGCTCAGGATATGAACCATAGCCAAAACTCTTAGTATCCCCCTCAAGAAGCCCTATAGTAGTCCCTATATAAACCCCCATGTAACCTCCCTTTCAGGAGCTTAAACTATAGCTCACATTGAGAGTTCAAACCCTAAAGCCTAAATCCTCAACCATAAATCCTAAGTCCTAAACCGTCAACTCGAAATCCTAAACCCTAAAATCATAAAGTTGAAATGTCGAGAGTGCGTCGATGCAAGCAAGCCAAACTCAAATAGGCTGGGGGAGCAAGAGCTGCTCCTGTCTGTCGGTACTTGGTGGGTTTAGGGTTTAGGGTTTAGGGGTTTAGCGTTTAGGGTTTAGGGGACAAGAAAATGGAAACTACTATATATCAAGTAGCGTTTTGGGTTGAGGGTCTAGGGTTTATGTTTTCGGGTCAGGGCGACTTGGTATGTAGGTCAATAACCCCTTTAACCCATAGAGTAGTCCTAATTATCCACGTTATTAACCTACTTGCTAAGTCCCCCTGACCCTGCAAGTACTTGCACATGGGAGACATTCCTTGTATATACACGACCTCTGACCCCAGTGCTCTGATTCCGTAAAAAAATACAATGATCGTCCATTGCAGTTTAGGGTTTAGGGTTTAGGGAGAATGGAAGACTGGGATTAGCACCTGTTGGAAAAACTTCGCTATGATCAAATGCACCAGTCCTGCGATCTGTGGTTTCCAGTCCATGCCTCACAGAGCTCAAGAAAATCTTAATTTTGGCTTTTCCTTGTAGTCCTCATCATAAGGATCTTCTTGTTCGTGGATATTTACCCACATTTTGCCAAACGGCACCACTTTGCATCAGGTGAGCCCGCCAGAGTGGAAGAAATGTGCTTGCGAGCACAAAGACCATTCCAGCTACCGCGGTTGTGGCTTGCTTCCTGTTTGATATCTTCTTGGCTTTTAGTAGTTAAGTCCTTCATACCTAGCAGACTCCAAAGGGGCATGATTCCAATAACCAGCGCCACCACCCGCACCTCCACCGTAGGGACAGTGGTGCGCAGGTGGCATGGACAAGACGTGCAGCTGCACCGGCATTGTGAAGTATGGCTATGGCGACAAATGGTACCTGAATCGGATTAGGGTTTGTGGTGTAGTTTTTGAGATACTTGTCGGGGTTCAGATTTGTTTACATAACTGCAAGAAGGATCTAGTTCCTTCCCAGTGAAACAGGGACTAAGGTTCTTCAAGGAAAGCAAAGGAAGCATCGAATGCTCCAACTCAGTCTTTGGAGACCCGTTTGGGGGCCACTTGGCCAGTTTTGGCAGTTTTTGAGTTGAAGACAAGATACGCTGCATATGAGCTATAGTCTGTAAAGGGTTATATATATAGAGATTATATAGGGGACTACTATGGGGTTATTAAGGGGATACTCGAGGCTTAGACTGTAGCTCATATAGACAAGAAAGTTAGATATTTAAAAAGAGCTCCCGATATTTCAAACCTCTTGGGCCGGGAAGCAAATGCTTGTGCACAGCAGCTTGGTTTAGGAGTCAATTGTCTCTATTGGCGTCGCGTCGTTGCAAGCCTGTTTCGGTACCACCGCTTGGCACCAAAACTTTGATGCTGAACCCCAATATCCCGCAATCCCTGAAGCCCAAGCCTAAACCAAAAACCCCATAGCTCAAGTGATGATCCAGGCCAGGGGAAGGATTGCCAGTGCGCCAGCAGCTAACGGGAGGAAGGCTCCTTAGCTGCAACAGGGTTTAGGGTTTAGGGACAAGAAAATGGAAACTACTACATATTGTCTAGCGCTTTGGGTTTAGGGTCTAGGGTCTAGGTTTTATGGTCAGGGCGACCCAGTAAGTAGGTTAATAACCCCTAAACCCCATGTAGTAACCCTAGTTATCCCCATGATTAACCTACTTACTAAGTCCCCTTGACCCTCCAAGTAAGGGAATATCATATAGCCATATAGGGCTTAGGGTTTGGGGCTTAGGTTTAGTAGGGAATACGGGAATATGATACCTGTATGATATACGCCCTTATTTCTTACTAACCACCAGTACGTCAAAGCCAGATCTTTAGGATTCCCGCCTGGTACCCTAAACCCTCAACCGTAAACCCTAAGCCTTTGCAACCCTAGACATTTTGCTGAGTTTCCCTCGGACCCCTGAATGAATGGCAAAGCCAGGGCTTGAAACTCAGAGGAGTCTTGTCCATTCACCCTTTCCCAGTGTGTTAAGCAACCCCCTTGCACCTTATGTCAAATACTCTCTCTAGTGACCCGAACAACATTGTGCATATTTACATCAGAAAGTAAGGGCGTTCAATGTCGTGGGAATGGCTTTGTTGCCTGCAGTCTGGTTCTGCGGCATATTCCTGGAGCTCTCTCAAAAGCAGCGGGAAATGTTGTTTAGGGTTTAGGGCTTAGGTGTGTAGTCGGAGCGGAGATTTGTAAACGCACGTTGTCCGAGGTTCCGCAAGGTGCCGGACATTTTCGTGTGTTTGCTCATCAATGCAGCATGCACAAATGCTGAAGCTGGAGCGTCACAGAGGTTTTCGACTCTCCGAAAGAGTCGGGGATTTAGATTTTAGGCTTTTAGGCTTTAAGGTTTAGGCTTTATTAAAGGTCCGCGGACAAGCTTTGGGGCCCCTCACTCTTCGGGACCAAAAGTTCGGGTGGCTTGGCACGGGTTATTGAAAACCATTTTCCGGGTCAGGGTTGAGGTGTGGGTTACCTGGGGACTGCTAAAGGATCCCTTCCCTTCTTGCCTACTTACTTGTACCAGTGGACTGCAGCACAAGTACAGTTTGGCCAGGGATTGCACAGGGACTATTTTGAGAAACTCCCATAAGGGCTTGAGTGGAACTTAGCGTGTTGATTTGGGGTTTGGGGTTGGGTGTAAGGGGTTGGGTTCTGTTTCCAGAGAATCACCGCATCCTAAGAAGAAGCTCCTTACAGTTAGGCAAGGCTTCATATGAAATCTCACAGTCCAGGGAAGGTGTTTCAATATTGTGTAGCGGCCGAAAAATCGCATATGATTCCGACATTCCGACGATACTTCTACTACTCTACTCTACTCCACCCCAGTCGGGCCAAGAAATCGACTTGTTCAACCCTCAACCCTCAACTCTAAGCCCAGTCCCTGAGCCTAACCTTGGAAGCCCAACTTGAATTCTGTTTAGGGGTAGATGTTAAGTGGATCCCCCACCCAGTAATAGTGACTATTAGGGATGATAAGGATTATATTAGGGCCCCAGTATATTCCTAGATTACAGGGTGGGGGTCCTCCTATGGTGGATGACCCTAAACCCCAACCCTAAACCCTAAACCCTAAACCGCATTTCGGAAGTTCCCAACCCGCAAAAAAATCAACTTCAGGTTGCAAGGATCTGCTCTGATAATGTAGAAGAAATCCTGCGTTACCTTCTGGTCTAGGGTGGGGGATTGGGGTTTAGGGTTGAGGTAAGGAGCCAGGAGCCCTGAAAATTCCAGTAGTTCAGGGATTCCATTTGAAGCAAGATTTCCTTCACCAATTCAAGGGCTTAAACCTTCAACCCTAAACCCTAAAGGATTCGTGGAAAGGAGTCCGATGATATCAACCCGCCCCTCCCCCCCCCACCCTTAATATCCAACATGCCCGCCAACATGTAGGTCTCTTCTGGGAAGTAAGACTAGGGGTAGGAGGGGTATCTGGAGTATTCTGGCGAGGGAGATTTTGTGTGTTGTTATAGAAAGCATGCGGCGCGGACCGACAAAAGCCATAAGCTTGGAAGGAGCCGCCCTCCGACTGCATTCCCCCGTACGTGTGTCTACAATACTGATTTGGGTTGTGGGGGTTTCGGCTCGCTGAGGGTGGAGTGTTCGGGGATTTCGGGTAGAAGGTTTGGGCCCAGGACTTCGGATTCAGCAGCGCCCTAAACAGTTCAAGGCGTGTATGGGCCACTTGCAGGGCTGTTGGGAAGTTCAGGGTTTGGGGCCATGGAGTGTTCTAGGTTTAGGCCACCTGACAGCCCCGAACTTTTGTTGGGGCTTAAAATCTGGAGGACCCACAAAGGAGTTCAGAAAAACCATGTAATGTAGGGGCTTGAACTTGAGGTACCCGTTACCACCATTACACCAGGAATCTGCGACCGTAATCTAGGTAATTGTCCTTGTAAACCTCTGTGTAAACCTGCTTTCATTGGCCTTGACCTCTAACCCAAAATAATCCTACAGCCCCTACGAAACCCATACAGACGTCGGTTACCGCCGTTGGTTTGCTCTAGGCTTGGCACCTAAAACGCCAGTGCGACGCTGCCATTAGCTGGCTCGAGTTGCTTCTTGCCTGCTTCCAGTCTCACCCTGTGAGGCCCCGAGACAATGTAACTTGCCTGAAACTTGGAGTTGCTAGACTTTGTTGTAGACCCCACAAAACCTTAGACCCCGAACCCCTAGATCAAAAGAAGAAACATCAGACTTGCACGAAAATCCAAGTTATATTCGGCTTATGCTTCAGTGATGTTAGGGTTCCTTCGGCAAGGTTTGCCCTATCGGGCCGAAGGTGAAAGGAGAAACCGGGCACTGGGTGCTACATTCTTGTCGTTTACGGGTTCAGGGTTTACGTAGGGTTCAGGGTTTTGGGTTTAGGGTTCAGGGGTTGGGGTTTAGGGTTTAGCGTCCAGGGCTTTGGTTTCGGGGTTTAGGGGGCTTGGGGTTTAGGGTTATCATCCCCTAAATCTAACATGCAACCTTTATAGGCCCGGTATAGGCTCCCCCAGGCTAACCTGGAAACCCTATGAGGCTCCTTTCGCAGGGGCAGCCTTCCGGAAGCAGCCCGTTTTCATGTGCATTTTTTCGAGCAGCCCCTACAAAGTCCAGCCCTCAGCTGAGACCTGAATTTGCCACAGCCCTCTTGGCCACTAAAACCCTAAGCCCATGCCAGACCCTGAACCTTGAAGCACATTGAAAACCCTCCCTTAAAAATCCGGGACCCTAAGCACACTTGGAGGGTCAGGGGCTTTTTGTAAGTAGGTTAATAGCCCCTAGAACCCATATAGTAACCCCAATTATACATATTGTTAACATACTTACTAAGTCCCTTGACCCTCCAAGCAAGACACCAAACAACATGAGCTTCCAGAAAGGCAGAAGGCTCTCGTCTTCGCCGTGTTGGCTTTGAGCCATGGCTTGAAGTATAACGCCACCAGGGACCTCCGACCCAATTGCAAGGCGGGTCTTAGGGTCTCAGGGTTTGGGGATTGGGTTGTGGGTTTACGGTTTAGGGTTTTGGGTCTAGGCTTCAAGGGTTTGGGACCGGCCCAAGTGCAAAGCCGCACGGGTTGGGATTTTGGGTTTTGGAATTGAGGGTTCAGAGTGTTTAGGGTGCAGGGTCGACGATTGAGGTCTAGGGGGACCGGGTTTGGGGTTACGAGGGTTTCAGTCTGTTCCTTATTCCCGGTTCCTTAACCCTAAACCCTCAACCCTAAACCCTACCTACAATTGAGAGCCCTTGACAAGAGTGGGGTCCATACAGTCCATGCACCTTGCAGGCTTCAACTCATAGTTCCACTTAAGTTGTAGTTTATTCAGGGTTCAGGGTTTAGGGTTTTGGGTTTGGGGTTTTAGGGTACAGGGCTTAGGGGGATACCACACATCCAAGGTGCGGTTGAGAGGAGACGCTTTTGTATCTGACCTTCTTCTTTGGTTCCCTCTGTTGTTCCTCCTCAGCATGGCACGAAGCTTGTTCGCAACAAAACCTTGCATCCCATCACAAACTCGCAACCCCAAGGTCCTAAATGCCTTAACCGTAACCCAAACTCCAAAACGGTGAGCCCTCAACCAGCGCGAAGTTTATACGCTGGTGCCCCAGACCAGCCCGGAAGCCCTCTCAATCCTGAACCCCACGCCCGAAGCACTTCAATCCAAGCACCAACCCGTAAACCCTTGAATCCCCAACTCCTACGCCCTTAAATCCCTGACCCCCCAAACACTTAAATCCCTAACCACTACCTGGAGATCCTAGTTGACTATAATTATGGTACACTGTTGTAGGAATTTAGTATAAAGTTGATATTAATTATAGTCAACTGGATCTCAAGGTAAACCCTTAAGCCATCCGCTAGGGCAGGAAGGAGTCCAACCCGTCCTCTGACACTTGCTCTGAAGTGCCGGCCGGGGCCCCGGCAAGCCCGAACGCTACAGTTCAGGCGTTGAATCAGGGTTTAGGGTTTAGGGTTTGGGGTTTAGGGTTTAGGGTTTAGGGTTCAGGGTTTAGGGTTCAGAATTTCGGGTTTCGGGTTTAGGGTTTAGGGTCTCCTTTTAAGGGCATGGGCCTCTTTCCAGGGTCCATGCTTGTGTCGGGCGGAGAGCAGAGCAGAAAGAAATCGAAGTGATCACCTTTCCTAATAGCCCTAACATCAGATGTTCCTATTGTGGTATATAATTTTCTGGAAAATTTAGTAGTGGGGAGGGGCTTGAGGTTTTTGTATGTTTGGGGGAGGTATTAATCAACTCCTGATGGGAGGGGTGTTTTTTGGGGGAAGGCGGTTCCTCTTCCTTTTTCTTCCTTTTTTCTTTGGCGGAGGACTTTGGGTTTCAGCGCTTGGGAACCGGACAAATTTCATTTTCCGTTGTCGTGCAGCCAGTCAGGAATGAAGGGCAGGAACTGCGATGCAGCGTTGAGGGAGAATTTCAGGTTCAAACCTGGGAGTTATTCAACAAGGCTTCAAGACTTGGATTGTTAGGTGGCCACGGATGTTGGTTCATTGCTTTTTTGCTTGCGGGATTCTTGCATGATTGTGGGTCTGCGGACAAGAAACAAAGACGTGGTAGGTTGTGCTGGACTTGTTCAGCGCAATCTCTGAAACCCTAAGCCCCTAAACCCCTAAACCCTAAACCCCTAAACCCCTATCCCCTAAGCCCTAAACCCCCCTAATCTCTAAACAGTAAACCAGGCAGAGGGATCCAATCACCTTGAAATGCGAGTCTTCAACCCAAAATCCGTCGAAGTTTCGGCAGCCTCATCTTTTCAAGAAGCTGCTTGTAAGCTGCGCGCCTTGAGCTTGTTTTTGATGTCTTTGGGAGCTTGGTTTTGTTTCAAACTCTAAAGCTTCGGGTCCGCAGCCTGAGCCTCGTAATGTGATCTCCTCAAACTGGGTGTGAGCTTTTTGGGAGTCATACAGTCTATGTTATTTTGTACCCGCTTGGAGGGTCAAAGGGATTCACTAAGCATACCTGTAAATGCCATAAGCCACATGACAGCCCCAGTCATCCCCGTTATTCACCTACTTGCTAGGTCCCCTTGACACTAAACCCAAAACCCTAAATATTGTGGTAATTTCAATGCTCTTTTCCATTCCTTGCCCGGTGCTGGTTTTAGGAGCAAGTCCTGGCCCTCATAGCCCTTGATGGTTTCAGGGTTGGGTCTTTAAGGTGTTTAGGTAAATGGTTTGAGGGTTTTGGGGGTTAGGATAGGGTCTTTGTTTGGCTTAGGGTTTAGGACCTCGACTGTACACTCTTCTACATAGTACTCAGTGGACCTTGAGCTGGGTTTCGACCTTTAAGTCAGAGCCTTCAATTTCCTACTTCCAACCCCACCAGGCTTAGGCTCGGAGCCCCAGGCCCTAAACCATAATCCGTGCTCAGCCTTTCCACGAACCCAGCTTACTGGTGGTTAGTAGGGAAAAAGGGAGTGTGATCCCTATATAAAACCCTAATAAACAATCTTCCTTTATTACCTTGTTTTAAACCGCAAAATATATTTCCTTGTCCCCTGCTAACCCTGGACTCTAAACCCTAAGCCCTAAACCCTAAATAACATAAGAAGGTTCCGTTTTCTTTTCCACGAATACCATATTCCCTAATTCCCTGCTAACCACTAGTAAGTCCCTAAACCCTAAACCCTGAACCCTAAATCCCTAAATCCCTAAACCCTGAACCCGAAATCTCTCAATCCCTCAATCCCTAAACCCTGAACCCTAAACCCTAAACCCTAAACTCCAAACCCTAAGCCCTAAACTTAAACCCTAAACCCTAAGCCCAAAGTCCTAAATCCCTCAATCCCGAAATCCCTGAACCCTGAGCCCTAACCCTGAACCCTAAACCCCTAAGCCCAAAGTCATTAAGTCTCTCTACATCTCAGAACGACCAGTGTGACAAGCACTGGGCCGTCCAGGGAGCCGCTAGGCCGAGTTTTGGGGTTTAGGGATTTGGGGTTTACGGGTTTAGGGATCTGGGGGTTTTAGGGGATTTAGGGTTTAGGGTTTAGGGTTTAGGGTTTAAGGTTTAGGGCTTATCCGAAAATTAGGGGTACCTACTATAATGGAGAATCAAATGGAAAAGAAAATGGAAAATGAAATGGAAAATTGTGATTATATAGGGGATTATAGGGTTTGGGGTTTGTGTTTTAGGGCTTATAGGGTTTAGGGTTTAGGGTTCGGGGTTTAGGGCTTAGGGCATAGGGTATCGGGTATAGGGCTTAGGGTTTAGGGCTTAGGGTTTAGGGTTTAAGGTTTAGGGCTTAGGGTTTAGGGCTTGGGGTCTAGGGCTTAGGGTTCGGGGTTTAGGGTTCAGGCTTAGGGTTCAGGGTTTAGGGTAGTATTCTGAGTGGCTCTACATGAAGGATGCTTTTTGAGGAGTCACCCTGGGAAGGGCTACAGACTTGTGTGAATACGGGCGGATATCATGCGAGACCCTAATTTGGAGAAACTTCCAGGCCGTAAGCGTTTAGGGTTTAGGGTTTAGGGATCTTAAATCCTAAGCAGGATAGGGTTTTCAGGCGGACGTGGAAAGCATGGACCGTAGCTCATGTAAGGTCCCAGAGAGGCCTTCAGATAATTCCCAATTTATGGTCCCAGGTTCTAAGCCCTAAACCCCTAAAACCCCTAAACTTTGTAATCATGGTAGAGTATTTCAAGCAGACTTCAACGTGATTCTTCAGGCACCTACACACATGGTCATTGTGTCCTTCATGCCAAAGGCGTGCACATGAGCTCACTTGCACCAAGTGACAGGCATGTTGCAGTGACCAGTGTGGCCTGAGGGGTTCAGGGTTTAGGATGTAGGGGTCTAGGATTTAGGGCTCAGGGCTTAGCGCATGTTGGGCAACAAGTCAGAGCACAACTAGGCAGGAACACTCCCAACGTATGTTCTGGTGAAAACCTGTAGTCCCTTGAAATTGCCGTTGGAGAGTGGGTTACTTCTTTGGACCATATCTAGGATTGCAAGCCTTGTGAGTTGTAACTGCTGCCACATCTGAACCTAGTACCTTGGAGTAAATGAGTGGGGTAGTCTAAACTCCTCAAAGGGGGTTATATAGGGGAGTATATAGGGGAGTACTATAGGGTTTACTGAGGGGGGTACTAGGGGTTTAGACTACAGGCTCACCTGTGCACCAACATACTCAAAACGGATTTCGATGTGCTTTGTAAGGAGGTTAGCTGACCAGTGGCAACTCGCGAGTCCCGAACCCTAAGCTCTAAATTCTAAACGCGACATCCTAAACCCCAAGCCCTTGAGGCTTTAGGGTTTAGGTTTAGGGTTATTGACCCCGAATCCTGAATCCTGAATCCTAAACCCCCCTGCGCCCTCGACCCCAAACCTTAAACCCTTCCACCCTCAATTCTTCAATTTAGCCTGAATGCGATAAGCGAGGCTGTTTGAAGGAACCCAAATGAGGCCACCGCAATGGCAAGTGAACATCAAAGACAAAACGGACAATGAAATGGGCCTCGGGGTTTCGCAAGGGCTCCATACTGATTTAGGCAACGTAAGTTAAGCTGCCATAACTATGGGCATAAAGTAGATATGATGATTTCTAGAGGATGGTAACTTATGTATAGCCCCTTAGAAGTAACCCAGGTTTGCGGCCCTGCCTCGAGTCAAAAGGGTTTAGCGGATGCTCTTGAATGCTGAGATGATCGTTCACCCTAAACCCTAAACCCTAAACCCCAAACCTTGGTAGTCTTACGACTTCACCTGGCAGGTCTCGGATAGCCGGGTTTAAGGTTCCGCGGTTTAGGGTTTAGGGTTTAGGTTTAAGGTTTAGCGTTCCTCCGACCCCCTAAGCCCTAAATCTTAATCCCGAAGCCGAAGCCTTACACCCTACATCGTACATCCGCTAGCCATGAACCCTCAACACTGGGGGGGGGGGGTCCCAAGG
>CAJNIZ010005955.1:0-14022 GCA_905231905.1 Symbiodinium pilosum | reverse complement strand
TGAGGCTGGGTTGTGTTGAGGGCTGAGGTGTAGAGTTTAGGGGTTTAAGGCTAAGGGTTGAGGGTTTAGGGTTTAGAGGTTTAGGGGTGTAGGGGTTTAGGGCTTAGGGTTTAGGGTTTAAGGTTCACCCTCCCCCACACTAACATGGAACACCACTGAGCACCCTACTAAAAAAAGTGAAGTGGTCTTCACAGAGGCCTTTTGCGGTTCCATATTAATCTGGGGGAGCGTATTTTGACGTCCGTCTAAGGTCCTGAGGCAACTAACCTCCTCTCTACAATCATGTCCTTACAATGAGGATTTTGTGGCTGGACTGATACTGTTAGCGTGAATATCATGGTGCCTGGCTCATAATCCTAAACCCTAAGCCCTGAACCATAAACTGTGCACGGTCAGTTTTACTGGAGAAGGGCTGAAGAGGATGTTTCAAAGGGGTGCTCACTCCCAGTGAGAGCTCCAAGACACTGGTAAGAGGATTGATTTCCCCAACCACCCTCCCCCCCCAAAAAAAATTAGGCATTCATGAGGGTTTAGACTTTACGGATTCCGTAACTATTTCAAACTATGGGGTCCGAACTAGGCTCCTCTGGGTAGATAGAGGGCCTGGATATTCCTCAAATTCTAAACCCTTAGCCACAGATGGGATTTTAAAACATAGCCTAGCTACTGCCAGGACATCTAAAGCTTTCAGGCTCGGGATGTCATGTACATGTTCGTGTATTGGCTTTAGGGTTTCGGGTTGAGGGTTTAAGGAGCAACCATAGAATTCTGAGTGCTTGGCGCTATGGGATCAGCTAAGCCTATGCGGGCGGAATGGAAATAATTTGCCCGAACCCAAAAGCCCTGAACCCCGACCCCTTTCTTACTGGCGGTTCGTGCTAATGAAGGAACGGAACATTAAGCAGGACCACTATTGCGATCCATTTCTCAACTTCGCATTTTCTATCAGTAAGCCACACCCTAAACCCGAAACCCGCGTCAGCCAAAGTTGCACAAGAAACCAACAGGACTTCGGTTTTTGCGGGCATGTGCTGCATTTTGCGTCAGAGACCCCGGGTTGGCAAGCCCTCGCCCGAAACCCTGAGCCCTAAATCCCATCTCAGCCATCCATAGAGGTTCTAATAGGAATCGGGTGAGGGGTTTAGGGTTTAGGGTCTAGGGTATAGGGTTTAGGGTTTAGGGTTTTGTCTTGGCCCTTGTTGTTCGAAATTTTGGCCCAAGATTCCCTGATGCTCTGCACGATTTCTTGTCGTTTTTAAACCCTTGAAGGGCTTAGGGTTTAGGGTGGAAGTCTTGTGAAGGCCCTGGGTCAAAACCAAACGGTTTAGGGTTTAGGGTTTAGGGTTTAGGGAATTCCATCCTGAACCTTCAACCTTATCCGAGACGCCCGAAACCGCTAAACCCTAAACCCCAAGCCTTACACCTCAGCCTAAATAACATCCTAAAACCCAAACCACCCCCCCTTCAGACTCAAGCCCAAAAGGCTGCAGATTTTAGGGCTCAGGGTATAGGATTTGGGGTGCAGGGTTAGGGTTTAGGGTGTAGGGTTTAGGGTTTGGGGTGTACGGCATAGAGTTTAGGGTTTGGGGTACATTTCCAAAACCCCCCACCCAACCCCCCGTACACCCTGCATCACTTAAAGAATCCCCTCTGCTGCCTCGTGTCCTTCGCTCAGTTCCCCAAGGCTTTTATCTTGCCAGAAACGGCCTCGGGCGTTAGGATTTAGGTTGGGTTGGGCCCCGGCAATCACATATTACTAAGCTGCACTATTACTGGGTGGGCGCCTAGCCCAAAAAATTAGGCATAAAGTTTAGAGTTTGGGGCTACATCCTGCACCCTACATCTTGAACTCTCTGTTGTGCCCTACTTGTAGCTGTTTCTTGTGGTTTGTATGTAATACGCATCAAGACACGGCAAAAAGAGGCTGATTGATGACATATACACTCATTTCAGCTGCTTACTGATGCTTATTGGGGGAGAGACAAGCGAAAGGACAACCTTAGCCCTCAATCCTAAACCCTGAACTCTAGACCTTTTGAACCCCTGAACCCTAAACCTTAAACCCTAAAACCTTTTGGTCTGGGTCTTAGAGCTCCAACTGATTGTTAATTGTCAAACATAATCCCTGTTTACGGGGTATAGCGGATACGGTGGATGGAGGAAACTTGCGCCACTTTTCAAAACCCCCAAATTTTTGGGGTTTAGAGCTTGGGGTGTACTTGGAGGGTCGAGGAGACTTAGTAAGTACGTTAATAACCCCAATTAGCCATATAGTAACCCCAGTTATACATGTATACCCATTATGAACCTACTTGCGAAGTCCCCTCACCCTCCTAGTAGGGCTTAGGGAAGTACACTCGACGGCAATGACCAGACCTTAAACCCTTCGAGCACGCAGCTCTGCTTAGCTCGGAGCCTGGAACCATCAGACCTGAAGCCCCTCAACCCAACCCTAATACAGCCTAGGGTAGGTTGGGGAGCCCCCTAACTCTTTTTCGTGATGGCTTTACTGGACGATATAGGGCCTATAAGAATTGAGGGTGACGAAAACTAACAATTGTTTGCAAACATACCCCTGAAACCCTGAATCCTGAGGCTTTTCGCATCCGTACTGCGTCCGATAACACCCTCTAGCACCCTCCAAACCATCCCCTGCACCCCCACACACACACACACACATACACGAGCCAAACCCCAAAAGGCCACTTACAGAGACTACTACCTTCACAAAGCGTCTATGCGTGCTTGTATGCTTGTTGAGAGAGGGGTAGCGTTGAGGGTTTAAGCTGAGAGGTAGACCTTGCAAACCCCTGAACCGCTCCAGCCCCTTCAACCGGCTTCCTGGGTTACCATCATTTGGATATACGTTGATATACTGTAAATATCTGTAAATATCAAGATTTCCTTATGATGGTAGCTTACTTTACGCTCCTTAACAGCAACCCAAACCCTAAACCCTAAACCCTCTCGCCGCCTCCTCCAGCTTCTCAAGCATCTTGTCCAGCTCGCTCTCCTCTGGCACTTGGGGGCTTTGGGGGTTTAGGGTTTAGGGTTTAGGGTTTAAGGTTTAAGGTTTAGGGTTTAGGGTTTGGGGTTTAGGGTTTAGGCTTTAGGGTTGGCTATCTTGGTGTCAGGTTTCAAGCTTGGGGTTTAAGGTTTCGGATTTAAGGCTTAGGGTTTAGGGTTTAAGGCTTAGGGTTTAAAATCCAAGGATGCAGCTACAGGTTTGAGGGCTGAGGACTGAGGGTGGAAGTCGTCGCTTGTATGCCACTTCCTGCTAAGTCCGACTACGATTGGTGCCGTTCATGCTATGCCATGCCATTGACATCATTCTACATTCCGTAAACCTCAGATCCTAAACCCTAAACCCTACACCCTATGCCCTAAACCCTGAACCCTACTGTTCAAATATCGTTTGGTAGCGACTCTGATTCGTACCTGGAGCTTTTCGGGTCTGAGGTCTAGGTTAGAGGATTCATCACCTCCCTTGAGCGTGAAACACGGCGGAAAGCAGCGTGCTGGTTCCGAAACCGGCGCAATGCGGTCCATCTGCTTACGCGGCTTGCGCGTTTCGAGCACACACCAGCTAGACACCCGAGCACGGTTTAGTTATTGTTTAGGGTTCAACTGGGGCTGTATGCATTGGGGCTGAGGACTTATGCCTGATTACGCCTAGGGTTTCAAGCTGGGCGTCAGAACTTCAAACTGGTGTGCAGGCCACAGCAGCGCGTTCCTAGTCCCTCTTTTGGACTCTTTTCTAAATGATGTGTACATGCATGAAGATGGAGAACATGCTGTTCGTTCATCCCGGATTGCTGTGCTTGTGTTGGAAGTTTGGACATGCAACCAGAACACGACTCGTGGTGATGACAGACCTTTAGCCCTGGCCTCTGTCCTGAACTCAAGCAAGATCCCTGGCACCAATCTCATCACAGTCTTCGAATTGCGGCGGTGGAGGCGTGACTCCCCATCATTTTCCCCGCATAGTCCCTAAATGTGCCCCTGAAACTGTTACGTGTATTCATGCCTGTGCTGGCCCTTGGTTCCAGGAATTGTTTCGGAACCTAGGGCTGTTAGGGTTGAGGGTTCAGGGCCCATCCTTTGCCCGTCCCTTTGTCTGAAGTTCCCCATGTCCTGCGCATCCACATCATGCTTCCTAGGGTTCAGGATTAAGTCCTTAAACCCAGATAAAGCATAACAGCAGGATGCACCTGCAGATCGACAGGTGACAAAGTCATACAGAGGTTCAGACTCAAACAGAAAGACACTAGATTCTAGAAGCCCAGAACACGACGCCATTGGCAGCACGTAGAAACCGAATACCCATTTCTTTCCCGACATTAAAGCCCAACCACCAGACCCGACCCCAAAACTAAATCCTAAAACCACAAAATCCTAAACCTAAACCCCTGGCAGCATTGCCTTGGAGATTTCATTGATGGCTTTGCCGATACCTTTCTTGGTCTCGGGTGTAATCTGACCATCCTGCTTCCAATCCTGCACAATGGCCAGCGGCTGAAGAGAAGCTTCGGGTTAGGAACTGGGGTCTACTGGGCTGCTGTTAAGGAATTTCATTTGAGTTACTATATTGGGGGAACCATAGCAATTACTCTATATACCCATTAAGGTAACGTAAAGTTCCCTAACAGCAACCCAGCTTAGGGGGGTCTAGCGGTTAGTGCTTGGGATTCAACGTTAAGCTGTGGGATTTGCAGAACAGGGGTTCTAGAAGGTCCAAGCTTTGCACCTATGACAATAGAAGCACGTATGTTCCCGCGCCTGCCATGTGAAAACAGTCCCCTCTACGTACAACAAGAAACTGCCTGGAGTAGGCAAAGCAATGCCCCTAAACCTAAACCCTCAACCCTGAACCTTAAAATCAAGGGCTCAGGACTGGGTCTACGCATGATCCATGACAACTGGTGGGGGTCCTTCCGGATATGGGCTGTTCTCACAATTAGGGGCTCCTCTTGCTATAAGCCATGTTAAGGAACCTGGTAAAGGTCGGGACCCCCATGCTTGTTTTGGCTTTAGGATGCGCGTTCAGGGATTAAGGCTGTGGGTTCAGGGCTTCGGGTGTAGGGTGCAAGGCTCGTAGGGATCCATGGTCGTAGGGATCCATGGCCCGTAGAACTCCAAACCTTTAGGGTTTCGGGCTTAGGACCAGAGCGTCGTGTACCTAAAGCCCCTAAACCCCAAATCCCAAAACCTAAACTAGATCCTAGATCCTACACCCCAAAACCCCCAACCCTACGCCCTAGATCCTGAACCCGAAGCCTGACGTCTTAAATCCTACCCTATAAGCCCTAGATACTGCACGTCAAATCCCAAATCCGACGCTCTCATAGCCCCAAACCCTTGGAATCCGAACCCATCCCCAGGGTCTCGAAATCTGCAAGCCCTGGATTCAAGTCAAGGTTTATGTAGGGCCAAAGGTTTAGGATTTGGGGCTTTGACTTAGGGTGTGTGATTTAGGGTTTGGGTTTCAGGGTCTGAGGATTAGCTCAGGGCTCCCAACATAGGATTCTGGATTTAGGGCTTGACATTTAGGGTTGAAATTCGGCGCAGGGAGAGGAACTTCCTTCAGAATGCGGAAGACCATCCAGAAGAAAAGTCACTGAACAGGCACAAACCCCAAAGAGAAACCGACGGTCGAGGCGGCCATCAATCAGACTGTTCAGGGACGCAAACCCTACTCTTGAGGGCTTAGGGTTCAGGAGGCGCCAAGTACTTCGAACCCAAATACAACGGGCACTTATAAGCCAATTAATCATACTAGGGGGTTTAGAGATCTTGCATATGCGTTATAAGTACAGTTCTGACTGAGTGATACGTACCCTGAACCTCCATCTAAGCCTAAAACCTGAACCTCCAAGCTTGAAATCTAACTCTAAAGTCTTCACCCCTTCCTTGCGTACTAGGCCTCAAACCCCTAGCCCTTACACCCAGAAAAGCCCGTAACCTGAATTTCCGAACCCTAAAATGGAACCCGAAAACCTTGAAAGCCCTAAACCCCAAACCCCTAAAGCCCAAAACCTTCGGACCCTGAAGCCCAAAACCTTCAAACCCTAAAGCCCAAAACCCCAAACAGCAACCCGCCCTCCTTCTCCTCTTGAAGCTCCCTTCAGTGATATGGTAGGTCGTCCAAATCAGGGTTTAGGGTTTACAGTCCCTTTTGAGTCCCAGCCCCCTAACACAAAGGACTTTCCCAAGATCATCCCTAAACCCTAAACCCTCAGCCCTACTAGCAATCTCTAAAATGCTCCTTTTATTCCCATAGATCCCTAGCCATCCACGCTTGAAGGGATCCGGGAGCTTAGGGTTTAGGGTTTGGGGTTTAGGGTTTGGGGTTTAGGGTTTTGGGCAGTTAGGTAATGTACTTAAACAACGTAATGAGACCACAGGGGCTTAGGGATTCGAAGTTTAGGGTTTAGAGTAGGAAGCCTGCTGTAGCCCTTTATAAGTAGGTTATCTAAGCCACTAGTAACCCCAGGGTCCCACGAAGCAACCGCAACCCCTGAAATCCCTAAACCCTAATGTCATTCTGCATTTTCTTTTCCATTTGAGAATCTGCGTACGTATACCTTAGATCCTACCCTACAACCTTTATTCCACAAAGGGACCACAACTAGACCCTAAACCCTGAACCCTATATACCTTGGGTTATTCCCCCTTACAGTAACAGTTACCACAAGGGGTACTAGGAATCATAATGACCCTTTGATAAGGCCCCCTTTGAGGACAGTTACTGGGTGGGGGAATGACCCAATACATACCCTATTGTAATAGCTTCCATTTTCTTATTTTCTTTTCCATTATGCCTATATAGCCACAATATATACCCTATAATCCCTATATAATCCCTGTAGTTTCCATTTTCTTTTCCATTATCCCTATGTAACCCCAATAGAAACCCTATCATACTCCTAAGTAGTAACTTTCATTTTCTTATCCATTATCCCTATATACCTCTATATTGTACTAACCAAAGGTAAGTGGACCAAAGCTAAGACCCCAAACCCTAAACCCTAAGCCTTAAACCCTAAACCCTAAATCCCTAAACCCTAAACTTATTATACTACAGCCCTAAGCCCCAGAGTCATATAAAGGCCTGGATGGCTCCAAGCTGCCTCTCCAAGTCCTCTTCCGGCTTCGCGGTTTAGGGTTAAGGGTCTGGGGTCTGCTTGGGGGGTCAGGGAGACTTAGTAAGTGGGTAATAATGGGGATAATTAGGGTTACTATATGGGTTATAGGGGTTATTAACCTACTTACTAAGTCCCCCTGACCCTCCAAGTAGGGTTTAGGATTTAAGGTTTAGGGTTTAGGGTTTCGTGCCTAGGGTTTAGGGTTTCTGGTTCAGACCCAAAAGACCGTCAGTTTCCGGACACTATCATAAAAATCCTTACCTGGCAAGCTGGGTAGGATCTGGGGCTCAGGATCCAGGATGCCGGGATGAGGGGTTTAGGGGTTTAGGGCGCAAGGATGGATTTAGGGTTTAGAGTTTAGGATATAGGGGTTGGGTTCGAGTTCGGGCTTTAGGATGGATGGAAGGATAGAGGGATGGAGGGAGGGTAGGATTTCCCAGTCGTCTTTCGTACTTGCCGCATATCGCGAAACCCTCCATGCCCCAATAAGGTTGATACTCAAAATCCTGCGTTACCCTAGGTACCTCACACCTTGGGAATGTTGCTCTTCTAATATATGTAGGTACGTCATGCAGGAGGAGCGGTATCGATGGTACAAGACGTGCACCATGGGTGGCATGTTTGACATCTTATGGGGGCGGCTGGCTGGGGTTGAAGGCTCAGGGTTAATGCTCATTCAGTTTTTAGGCAAATGCTTTTACTATTACTAGTACTAGTACTAGTAGTACTACTACTACTACTACTACTACTGTTATTTCGGTCCCAGGGCAGAGTTGAGGATTAGCACGTACCACAATTTTGGGTTTAGGGTGCTGGGAGTGTAAGGCTTAGAGCTTTAAACTCAGGGTTTCACGGCGGAGCTGTAGGGAATGCTAGAGACCCAAAACCCCGAACCTACGGAGGCTAGGGGAGCCTCACAGCTGTGTCATCGGAAAGTGGATCAAACAGAATGCTATATGGGGGTTTACAGTCCGGAAGACGTAGCCTACAAGAAATTAGCTCAGCGGAGTTCGGAGATCTCGCAAACCCACGGTTGGTATTGTGGAGGGGAAAGCCTGCCAGCTGGTGGGTCGAATGGGTGATAATAAACATAATGTACATGTCACACAGGGAGATAGAAATCTAGTGCTGGGGTACTTAGTCTGCGAACGGAAAACAAAAACGGCAAACGTGCCCGACGGGCACTAAATTAAGTTACCAAAAATTTGGTATATAGTACATAATAAAGTTTTCTTGTTATAGTCGCTTAATTTGAGATCCTTAACAGCAACCTGTGGCTGATGGTGTTGGCGAAGCGTTTTTTGTGATGCAATCTGATACAATCTGTGTCAGGCCGTTGAGGAGCGTGCGCGAAAGAACTGTAAAAACAGAAGTACTCACAGTGGCAACTGATTAGTAAAGATGGAAAATGCTAAAATATTCTCAAGGTTTCGGCTGTAATGTTGTGCAATCTTCATGCTGCTCTTAAGTTCATAACTGCTGCTTCGTATGTGTTAGGCTTGTCGCCCCGACAAAGCTCACATCCCGTCCTCCAGCTGTTGGTTGGCGCCGGCCATGTGATTCAAAAGGTCCTCACAACTCGTTCCCCAAACCCCAAAACCCAGGGGGCTAGGGTCACCGCAGCCATTTTGCGCTTATCCAAAGGTAAAGGGGTCTAGGAGACATAGGAGAGATCCTTAGGGAGCCTTCCGCTACATGTTTTCACTCTACTCACCTCCTCCAAATATTGTATACCAAGGGAGAGGTAGCTAATAGTTGGGGTTAATTAGGGATGGTTCATACTACTGTTGAGAATACAACTCCTGCATGACCCTACTGTGCAAAAATTGAATTTTTCCCAAGGTATAAGGTACTTAAGGTCATGCGGGTATTGTACGGCTCTAGGGGGGAGGTGGTTTTCAAGGAGAAGTAGGGCACCTTTACATCCCACTTGTTGAGTCTAGGAAGTGAAACAAGCGCGTTTACTTCTGACGGGTTGACCGTTTCGGGTTGCAAAGGCAACCTATGCAACAGGCTCATGGAAATCCGCGTGCGCGTGATGACAGCAATGACAAATCGAACGAACAAAATCCAATCCTGATCTTGTGAAGGGAGATGTATACAAGGACAAGAAAAATTTTACATGGTTCCCGACAAAAATGTACAGGAATGCTTTCCGCTTCCATGTAGCGGGTCGGCTACCTCAAAGCAATCCGAACCCCGTGCCTTGCGAGCCCTACCTCAAAGGACAACATCAATCCTTATCGGAACCCAGACAGCCCCCTATGCCCAAATCCCTAAGCAAACTCTAAACCCTAAACCCTAAACCCCACAGAACCGCAAAACCTACACCCAACCCTACCCTCTAGACTCAAACACCCTGAAGAACCCAATCTGGAGGCCCCCAAACCCTTCCAAGCCCTAAACCCTGGGTTTATGGTTTAGGGTTTAGGGTTGAGGGCCTAAACTCTAAATCCTAAACCCTAAACCCTAAAACCTAGAACCTATACCCTGAACCCCAAACCCTAAAACAATTGACCCCTCGTCCTCACTGCCAGAATCCTCGAGCTGGTTGTGTACTTCCTTCAATGCAGGATGGGGGGTTGGGGTGTTTAGGGCCTTGGGAAAGAGTCTGGGATTACATATAGGGATATATAGGGGAGATGTAGGATTATATAAGGATATATCGGGTTTAGTGTTTAGGGCTTAGGGCAGGAGTTCAGGTTTTGAAAATCAAGAGGCCCCTTGTCAAGGGATCTTCTTAACTGCAATGGTTTAGGGTTTAGGGTTCAGGGCTTAGGGTTTAGGGCTCACTTTCACGAATCCACTTACAGGGATCCTGAACACCAAACCGCCTTACTCATGACTCAGAGTTTGGGCTCTGGAGCTTAAATCCCGACCCTAATAATACACCTCACCACCACCTGATGATAAACATATCACGTAATGTGAAATGATGCAAGAAGAGTCAGGGTTTAAGGTTTCGGTATCCACTTTAATGGGGGTTATCATCAGCTTGACGCCCTGAACTCCAAATGACATGCCAGTTTCCATTTTCTTTTGCATTCCCCTTACTTTCACCCCTGTATCCTAAACCCTCAAACCTTTTGGGGGATGCGGGAGAGGATTAGTTTGCACGTAGATTGGGGTTAGGTCGGACTGAGCTGGATGGTCGGAGGACGGGCATCATAGGGTTTACGGTTTAAGCTTTTGGGTGTACTTGTTCGGGCTTTGGCTTTAAGGTTTAGGGTGTAGAGTGTGAAGTTCAGGGTTGAGGCTCTCGGGCCTACTTGAAGCCCTGAACTGAAGTGGGCACGAAATGGCCGTTGTCTCTCGCTCGGAGTGACACTAAACCCCAAGCCGTCGGCCCGTCGCGAGCCCTGCAAACACATGGCAATACCTTCTATCCCCCAGAAACACACATGCCATCCAAGGATTTTCCACAAGTCAATTTCATGACACAAGGCTGCCCAAAGAGCTCCTGACGGTAGGACCGTAAAAATCCTCCCTCCAAGTCCCAAAACCCGCAAACTTCTGCATGTGTAATTCTCAAAAGTGGGGTCCACTCAATGAATGCCGCTGCCTGACTCAAAGACTTTAAGTTTGTACCCAATATCCTCACCAAGAGCCATAGCCCAAGGTTTAGGGACCCAAACCCAAGGGTACAAACCCTAAGGGTACAAAGGAACACCCCAAATTATGCCCAAAGTCCTTAAATCCCCACTCCCCGAAGCTCCTGGATTCCCTGAACCCCCTTAACACCACATCTTTAAGGTTTGGGGTGTAGAGTTTACGGGTTTAGGGTTTACGGTTTGGGGTTCAGGGTTTAAGGTAACACCAAATCCGCTCATTCTCAACACCCAATATGATGCCATTATAATATGCGAGGAGTGAAAACCCCCATCCCCCAATATGAAATGCTCCCATTGTGGTATACTACAACAGATCGTGAACATGTTATATTAGACGGGTGGGGTTTGGATATTCATGGTGAAACCCAAAGCCTAAACCTTAATCGCGATGATGTTCTAAAACGTCGGTCCTTGTAGAGGTCAAGTCTAGGAACAGTGCGATAAAGCCAGAGTTCCGTGAGCTGCTGTGCGTTACTGGCCAGCGACGCTTGCATTTATGGTGTAGGGTTTAGGGTTCAGGATTTAGGGTTTGGGGTTTAGGATTTTTTCTCGGACCTTTTAGGGCATAGGGTTTAGGGTTCAGGATCTCGGGATTAGGGTTTAGGATTTAGGGCTTAGGGTTAGGGTTTAGGGCTCAGGGCTTAGGGTTTAGGGTTTAGAGCGTCTACCTGCGCACGGCTGAGTGTATGCGCCCATGGCGCCACCCCACTTCCAGGGATCTGTGGGTGGCACGCCCTCAATTCCCAGGCATTTCGCCTCCCCACACACTTTCGGGCGGTTGCCAGGGCCTTAGGCTCCAGGGACCTCCAGGATGTACGGGAGGGGCCAAGGGGCTCTATACATCCTCCAGAGGCTCCTCCCATTGTCTTACCCAATACAGGTAAAGGCTGACGTGTTTCTTCAGTGTCTGACCACCCTAGTAGTGGGTGGGAACGGCCTAAGCAGGCCGCGTGGGAATTTAGAGGTCAGGGCTTGGTGTTCTCAAAATGGGATATTGAGGATTATCAGGGGAGTACAAAATAATCCCTAAACCCTGAACCCTTGATTGGGGTCCTTATAAAGGATAATGTGGGAATCATTTTGACTTCTACGGGTCTAGGGCTTATACTTGGAGGGTCTAGGGGACCTCGTAAGTAGGTCAATAACCCCCATGAACAATGTAATGACCCAAGTCGCCCAACCCTAAACTCTACACCCTAAACCCTAAACCACATACTACGTCCCCCGAACCTTCCAAGTAGGTCTAGGCTTTCAATTCCGAGGGTTTAGGGTTCTCAGGGTTTCAGGTTAAAGGTCCAATTTTTTGCGGGTGAGGGCTTCGGGTTCAGGGTAGAGTCTACGGACCCTAAATCTCTAAACCTGGGTTACACTGGAATCCTTGAGAATGATGACAAAATCAGCGGGATCTAAATCTTCCGGAGTCTGCGTTCCGAACATGAAACCTGGGTTTAAGGCTTAGGCATTAACCCAATAAACCCCAAATCCTGAACCCTAAACCCCAAGAACAATAACCCTTGTAGGTCTCCTTCTGGGATCTCAAGTTGGTAGTTTCCCAAAATAAGGTGACCCCTATATAGACCCAAAATACTATACGCCTTATTATAGGGACCCCTGAAAAGGTACCCCTAATTTTGGGAAACACCCAGTTCTTTGTAGAGATGTGTGCACACTGGGTGCTGTTTGAATCCTGGTCAAAGCGTGAGGACACATGACGTCACGTGCCTTGGATTGCTGTCAAGGGACTCCTCATCAGTTACCGTTGTAACTCAAGAAACCCTATTATTAAACGTCACGGTAGTTTCATGTAAATTTCTTACCAGAAACCCAGGACCACCAAGGCTCCCAAATCCTGCTATGAAATTCTGGGCTGAAATAACATTCACCTTAGCAGCAGGAAGCGCTTTGCTGCCAAATCTGCTGGTTACAAAATATCTTCCTTAGGAAGCCCGGTCTCGAAATGGCAGACTGCTGCTAGCTACAGAAAGGACCCGGATAGCAAAGACCCCATAAAACAACACGTTGCCTGAGGCCACTGGGAGTAAAAACCCCATGGGGCTGCCTGACGGACCCCGTGCCTCTATACCTCTTTGGGATCGTTGAGTCCCCGGGGATTATGTGGGAATGAGGGGAATTTGCGGGGATTACATAGGGAATATACGGAGTTATATAAGGTGAGGATAAGCCCTAGCCCATTTGGCCTCCAAAACTCTGTCATCTTCTCTCGCTGCTTCTCAACTTGTTCATTTTGCCGGGCGAGCTCCTGAGAGGCTCGCACTCCTTCTTACACCATCCCATGCCACCCTCCCCTAAAAATAGAAGCATAGGGGGGATCCTTTACAGACTACTGTCCTTTTGAATGGAGGGGGGAGAGTGGCATTTGATGTGAATCTGGAGAAGCGGAAGGTTTAACGCGTTGCCATTACCGGCGCTATGAGGATGATGCCCTTGTTTCTGGACATCCTGCTCACTTGGGCGCCTGTTATGGTCTTGAGGCTACAGGCATGACGTGGGGATTTTGCAGGTATGACATGCATAGCGTTTAGGATTGGAGGCTTGAAATCTGAGACCTCGGGCCAATACGCTGTGTGGCAACATTGCCTACAAAGGCACGGATAAACCAAAAACACGCTGACTGAACGCCAACGCGCCCAAACATCTACAATCTATCACAACCCCCACACATCCTTCCTGTACTCTCTTGCGCAGTGCTGTTGAAAGATCACCCAATGAACGCACCAAAAGCCAAAAAAAGTTCACCCGCGAAAACAAAAAAAGCTCTACGCCATGAGATCCCACCCAAAACCACTCCCAACCACACATATAAGTGGGGTCATTCCCCCTTACAGTAACGTTACCACAATGGGTTATAGGAGTTATAAGAACCCCCTGAATAAGGCCCCTTTAAGGATAGTTACTGGGAGGGGGAATGACCCAACATATAGGTGAAAAATCCTCTTGTGAGCCATTGTTTAAACTCCTAGTATGCCCCTTAATAACCCCTATAGTAATTCCCTCTGCAATCCATCCCCTACATAACCCCCTTTAAGGAGTTTAGACTATAGTACTTGTAGCATCCCAAGGACACAATCCCGTAGCCTACGCAGAACTCCAAAAACCTGTCACCTAAGCCCTCTAGGGTAGTTTCTGAAAATAGGGGGACCCCAATATAGACCCCAGTATACTATAATCCTCATTATGATCATGAGGACCCCCAAAAACGTACCCATGATTTTCAAAGTTGTCTAAAACTCCAAACCCTAAAACCC
>CAJNIZ010005954.1:0-18434 GCA_905231905.1 Symbiodinium pilosum | reverse complement strand
AGTCCATGTTTCTCCCACTAGTGCATTTCCCAGCATGTGGCTCGCCTAGTCTCCTTGCCCTAAACTATCATTACTAAGTACAGTATTGTGGAGATTCCAAGGAAAGGGGCCCCTGGCGCCTGGGAGCTGGGATGCCTTAAGTTAAATGGGACCTCAGGTGGAACTGATTGTATTCAGGATTACTTTAGTTCATGTTGCGGCACTTGGAGGGATCTCAGCTATATTGGAATACCTTATCAAGCCCAAGAAAGTTGTTGCACCATACAAGTCTCATTGGCTGTGTCTTTTGAGGTGTGAGACTCAGACGCCCCTCTGTCCCGAGCCTGCGGCTAGCCTTTTTTCTCCCTCCCGTCCTTCTTTCCATCTACCACTAACAAATGCAATTGTCCTGAGTAAGGGCACTTGCAATCGTAAGAAAAGGGTTAGCACCAACTACAACCATGTAGCAAGAGAACTTGAACTGCCTTCGCGGTGTGGAGCATAGGACAGCCTAGGATGTAAGGAGCAGGATCTACGATTTTCGACTTCCCTAAGCCCTAGACCTACGATTTTCGGCTTTCCTAAGCCCTAAATCCTAAACCCCAAACCCTAATAATGTTCCAGGCAGCCTCCGCAAGTGAACAGAATCGAGAATGAAATGGAAGAGAATATGAAAAAAATGAAACGGACACTGGGATTACATAAGCTATAGTCTAAACTCCTTAAAGGAGGTTATTTTGGAGGTTATATAGGAGACCATTATGGGGGTAATTAAGGGGGATACTAGTCGCAACGATTTCCGGACTCCGGACGGACTTCTGTAACCCCTCGACATTAAAGCTGAACCCCCAAAACCCGAACCCTAAACCCTTGGCCGCTCATACCACGACCCAGACATGTCTTTAATTTGGGGGTCATGTTAGCCATAGGCTAAACTCCTTAAAAGGGGGTTTATATAGGGGCTTATATAGGGAGCATTATTGGTATTCCTAAGAGGGATACTTAGAGTTCAAACTGTGGCTCATAATAGTACAGAAGGGGATGACGCGGGGTTAGGAGCCTTGAACATCGTTTTTTTATTTTCATATTTATGTGCATCGTTGATGTTGTTAATGTTGATGGTCATACATAGCTATTTCTGGAACATTAGGGCTTCATGTATTCACTGAGTGGGGAATAGTTTCCCACCTTAATCCTTGAACGCCCAGAGCTCTGCTAAGATCCATGAATTCGAGCAGGGAAAGTGCTGTTGACCTTTGGCAGCCTTGTTTCTTAGAAGCCGCGCCATTACCGTGCAGGGCATTCACACCCTTAGGCCATCGCCATTTTGGGGAGCCCCTATTCTAAGGATTGTACTCTACTCCAATATTTGTAAATGTTCACATCACTTGGTTTCGATGGCGAGGCTGAAAACGCTAAAGGGGCCCGTGCAACCTTAGAGTATTAAGCTACCCTAAATGCTAAACCTTAAACCCTATGGCTACCCTTCAGTGGTCTTGGCTTCTGAGACAGGCCCAGAGCAATATATCTGACACATAAACTTCAACCTGGTGGTCTCTTTCAATGGGTCGCTGTTTTATGGGCTGGGGTATGTGGGAATCCTCATAATGGTAAAAGTTGGTACATAAGGTTATATGAGCTATAAATATACTAGACCTTTAGTTCAGGGGTCATAGGAGCCATAGTCTAAACTCCTTAAAGAGTGTTACATCGGGGCCTATATAGAAGAGTATAGTAGGGTTATTAAGGGGGATACTAGGAGTTTAGACTGTGCCTCCTTTGGTGGAATTATACAAAGACCGCCAACCCGAGTGTCCCAAATTTCAGGGAAGATGACAGGGACCGCTCCGATACCAGGCTTCCTTGAAAGGTCAGGGGGACTTCGTGAGTGGGTTAATAATAGGGATCCAATGGGGGATCATCTGGGGTACTTCGAGTATAGTTACGAAGTCCCCCTACTTCAGAGTTTGATGTGCAGGGTTTGACTTAGTGGTCCCTTGAATTTTCCATCCTTTCGTCCTCAAAGCAGTTTTACCACGGCACAGTTGCACTTGCAGCCGGTGTCAATCAGCTTGCATGCTTCCTTGCAAAGTGAACCATGGGATCAAGGTTTTTGGATAAAGGTTTCAGGGTTGGAGTCTGCCAAAACCATAAAGCCTAAACCCCAGAGGTCTTAATGAGGTAATATGACATCTGCGTCTCTAAGCTCCTGCATCAAGCGTAGGCTGTTAACTGCTGAAGCTCCGGAAGTCCACTGGTAAGTTTTGCATACATGCAGTATACTTTGTCTCAAACAGGCATCAAATCCCAAGGCGCATTATGCAGGTCAGCAATCAGGATCAGGGTCGTAGAATTGTTGTCCCAGACCTTTCTGCTTTAAGTTTGGAACGGTATGAACAGAAATCTGCAAAATGCTAATACCATTGCCCTGTTTAGCCTGAACCTTCAGATTTTACCACATTACTCGATAGGCTATTTATCAAATTTGTCTATAGACCCCAAGACCTCATTCGCGAGGCGCATGGTTTTAGCATGACAAGAGTGCCTATCCTTTGAAGTTAGTTTCTGGGTGCGCACCTTTTCCGGCTTCGTGCTCAGGATTCGGGACTAAATAGCCAAGGAGGCCTATGTAGTGTTCGTAACGCTTATGCATCGGCCGACACATGTTTTTTAAAACAAAGTGCGGCATCTGGGTTGTCAACATCATGGTGCCTTCGCATACTCTCAACAATACCTGCATGGATGTCTCCAAAAACAGGGACCTTCCTAAACCCTAAACCCTACTTTGGAGCATCCCCTTATGTTCAGCCTATAGCTCTGAAGCCTTGCAAGCACCGACAGAATTCCTTGTACCTCATGTTCCACTATGTGGTCTGCGTCGTTTGGGGTTTCAGGCCTAGGCTCTAGGATTGCGGTTTAGGGTTTTAGTCCCAACTCAAAAACAGATGGCAAGGAAGAACATTCAAAGGCACGTCTGGGAATTCCCCGGAACCGGCGCCGTGGGTGAAGTACTGCATCCGGTCACATCCGGTGGTCACGACTTTGGCCCAGGTCGTTCCAGGACCCGTTTGCCCGCAGAGGGGGGGGTCCTTTGCTTCACATGCAGCTCAAGCATCCAGCAGAAGCATGTCTCGAAGGAAGCTTCTGAACGGATTCCAGACGAATCCCCATTAGATTGTCCTCGACATCTTTTACAAAAATATTCCAAGAATCAAGATAGCACCTGAATGCTTTGAGTGGCATGGTGTGGCTTAGTTTCTGATGTCCGATGTGCTGAATGGTTTCAACCCTTGTAGGACGTGCATGGAATCAATGAGCGTGAGTGACCATGAAAAAGCAAAAAAGACCGGGAAAGCCCTCCAAAGCCTTGAAATACCATGAAACCCAGGTTTGCCCAAGGCAGACTGAACTTGCAGCAACCTGTCGGGTTAAGGGGTTTCGGGTTAAGGGGTTTACGGTTAAGGGACAGCATCCGTTCTCTCGAAAGCAGTTGTGCACAGATTTTGGAAAGCAAGGGCACCCCCTTAAATCCCAAACCCTAAACCCCTAAACCCCAAAACCCTAAACACGCCCCTGCCAGAATTGTTCAGTCTCGAGGTTCGCTCATCTCAATGTTTGGTAGTAGGGAGTAAGGGAATACAATCCCTATTTAATCCCGATATGATATATTCCCATATTCCCTGCTGGGAACCGGTGAGTCCTGCGTGTTGAATTCCCAAACCATTTTGAGATTTCACAGTCTTGGACTTTTGCAGATACTTCGGAATTCTTTTGGGGTTGTAATGACTTTCTTTGGAACCCTGACAAAAGTCAAAGCACAATAGGGGAACCCTCTCACAACCCTTAAACCCTAAACCCCAAACCTTACACCCCGAACCCCACACCCTAAACACTGAACCCCAAACCCTAAACCCCGAACCCTGAACCCTGAACCTTAAACCCTGAACCCTAAACTCGAAACAACTCTAAAACGGGAACCCTAAACCCCAAACCGGGAACCCTTTTACACCATTGGAAGATTGCGGCGCCTTCCGTCGCAAAGCCCAAAGAACCCGCGTCGCCGAGGTCTAGGGCATCTACCTAAAAAGCCTAGGAAATACGGGATATAGGTGTTATATAGGGATGCTGGAAAAGAAACTGGAAACTACTATTTAGGGTTTAGGGCTTAGGGTTTAGGATTTAGGGTTTAGGGTTCTAGGATTTAGGGTTTAGGATTTAGCACCTTAGGTCACGGTCATGGGTCCGCACGTCAGCTTCCGCACGCCCATGCACGCAACGGCATTTCGTCCCCCCCCCCCCCGCCCCCAATGTATATACTCGAACCTTTATTTAATGTCAGGGGGTAAGTATTTATCATGAGACCGGAATATTGTAGCGGGGGATAAATAGGATCCTATTGGAATCCAAATCAAAAACGATTGATTAAGTCTCAAGAGATCGTGATTAAATCGCAATAAAACGCATAAAAGCCCTTTAGTTTTCATGAACACCCAACAAAACCAAATCAAATTCAATCCAAAAACATTCGACCAAAGTATTGTTATATCATAATATGAGAAGAGAAGATAATCATTTCAATATTAATTTGAATTCTTTCAATTCAAATTCTTTTATATAAAGAAGAAAAAGAAGATACATGAATTATAATAGATGAATATGAGAATTAAGAATTCAAATCATACATATTTTCATATCTATATTCATCGATATATTAAAAAAAAGGAATATACAAAAAAGAATAATTCATTCTGAAAAATTATGAGAAGATTTTCTTCCATATTTTCCATATTCCAAAAATCTCTTATTATCAGAAAATCTAATATATTAATATTTTATAGAATAATGATTCATTTCTATTTAGAATATCAATGATGATCAAATACGATAATATAATATCTCATTTGATAATAGATTCCTATTATATATATATTATTTATTTCAATCAATATATTATATAAGGATATTCTCGATAAAGAATTCTTTCGAAACAATCGTATCGTCTCTATTTCCAGAATATTTGAAGATTTCTAATCTCTTTATATAAAGACGAAGATTAATATTTCTCTATATATTGAATTATTTCTATGATGCGAATATTGCGATTTTATAATTTATCTCTCGAGAATTAATTATAAGAGATTTTTCAAATTTCTCATCATTCGAATATCTAATTTTGATTGCTGATATGATATATAATTCTCATTGATTTAAATGAAGATGAGAAAGAATATTCAATATGAGAATATCGATATCGTATCATATTCGGCTCTTTATTTAGATATTGATTTTCTTTTTTAATATTTTGAATATCCTATTCTCGAATATTCGATAATAGATAGACGATAAAATGAATCATATTTATTTAGATTTTTATATTAAGATTAGTCTCCATATCATAAAATCAAATTAATTATTGAAGAATATGATTTTTTCATATAGAAATCATTTTCAATATTTTCTAATATTTTCTTTTATATTTTTTTAGAAATTGAATATCATTATATATATTATTCAATAAATCTAAAAAAATTCTTATGCATATATAATTCTATTTTATAAATTCTATAATTCTATAGAAATTTAGTCATATAAATATAAATTGCAATATGAGATGATATTATCTTTTCTCCCAAATCTCTTATATATAATTCTATATATAAAAATCATCGAAGAATATATGATATGCAATGGAATTGCATCATGCGGATTTAATTCAAGCAGAAATATTTATGATAAGATTTCTATCGAATATATATATCAGATACATAGAAATAAGAATTTTGAGAAATTCTAATATCAGAATATATTTCGCATATCTATTTCTCAAGATAGAGGCGAGAAAAAAAAAAAAATCTTTTCCTATCTTCTTTCATGAAATTTTCGCGGAATCTATTTTCTTATGCGGGATTAATTTGCGCTATCAGCTTAGATGCCAGTTTTTGGAAGACCTAATTTCATTTCTTGGACCTTCATATAAACGATATCCAAAACTACTTCATGACAGAATGATCTCTTTGCGGAAATCCCAAATTCCTTTCGCCAGCGCCAGCTTTGATATGCTTCAAGCCTTGAATCTATAAAGATATAAATGCCGTATGCCCCTCAATTCCAAAATCCTGAGAATTAACGGTATTAAAGACGGAAATACGTAGATCATGGCTTATAAGGCTGGAGATTCGTTTGCCTTAGGCCATCTTTCGCGGACCTTTCGCGGATCTTCGGATGAAAAATCTCAGGCTGAGAGGGGAATTCAGAAAGTTTATATCATGCATTGCAAGGATTCCCTCCAAATTCCGTAGATAATTCTTATCTAGAGACCAGGGAATTCCTATAATATCAAGGAGATTTCATAAAATGCTTCGCGTAAATCACTTGAGAGATATACGAAATCTCTGCGATCGGGGTGCAATATAAGAAGGAATATATTTTCTCCGCATATAAAGATTTAAATCTCATAAAATCTCATTCGTGAAATCCCCAAAAGTCTTCTGACGAATCATCTTATCTTTCTGAACGATTTTATTATCACGAATCTTTCGTGAAAAAAATATAATCCTTTCGTACTTTCTTGCATAAACGTTCTAAATCAATTATAATGATCGCCTAATATAAATCGAAGAAAAAGATCTTCAGAATAATCCTCATATATCAGAAATCTAATTCCAAGATCCTGCAGAAAAATTATTCAAGCAATTCAATCATAATAATAATCTAATATAATTGAATATAACTATTCGAAAAATATTTATAATTGAAATAGAAAGATTAATAATTTTAGAAGATATGAATATATTAAATGAATCGAAACCTTCCTCCTCATGCAGAGTATCGTATCAAATAATTCAGAATTCAAAGAGATGATTGATAAATTAATAAATTCATTAGTCGACTATCATTCCGATCCCTTCGATAAATTATATCTAGATTGATAGAATTATGTAGATCTATAGCAATCATTATTATGAATATCCAAGAATTAATTTCTTGAGAAATCTAGATTGAAATCAAAAATTGAAAAATAAAAATTAAAATCTATCAATATTCGGGATAACTTACAAATGACCTCTCAGAGAGAAAAGAAGCGTTTAGATGAGATAAAAGAGCTCAAACATACGATTTTAGAAGGTACTACTCTCTCGGAGCAAATACCTATAATTCTTAACTACTCTCTCGGAGCAAATACCTATGATTCTTAAGCCTTTAGCTTATTTTTCCGAAAGGCCGCCCATCGGCAGACAGGACAGACAAGACAGGCGCAAGGAAGAGATAAGAGAGGTCAAAAATACGATTTTAGAGGGTCCCACTCCTTCAGAGCAAATACCTACGATTTTTAAGCCTTTAGCTTGTTTTTCCGAAAGGCCGCCCATCGGCAGACAGGACAGACAGGACAAGACAAGACAGATAGGACAGACGGGACAGACTGGACAGGACAACACAAATAGGACAGACAGGACAGGCCGGCCAAGCAGGCAAGCAGACCGCCAGACAGAATGAGAGATTGAGAGATCCGAGAGAAGATAGACGGTCAGAACGACAACTGACAGAACGACTGACGGACTCATAAACCGACAGACCGTGAGACTGGCAGACCATCACAACGACGGACGAAAACACGAAGAGGTTGACAGATCGGCACCCTGATTGATCGACTGTCATTCCCATTCACCGATACACCGACCGACTGCAAGTTAGACTGACAGAAATATGCAGGCCTATGGCAGTGCTGCTTGAAATCTTCGAGAATTTAGGTCGGCCGGGCCTGACCACGGAGATTTATCAGGCAAAGAGAAGGGGTGGCGGCACGCGACCAAACATCTCCGAGATCTTAGAGCCTCTAGCTTTTCCGAAGGACCCTAAAATCTCGGGAAGTTTCAGAATCCCCAGGGAACGTGCAGGAGGCATTTTGATAAAGAGCCGGAAAAGCTAGGCCCCGCGGAAGCGACACGGCCGCAAGTGGCCTGCACCGCTTTATTGAGGTATATGAATGAAATGATGATTAATTTGTACAGAGTTTTTAAAAGAATTCTAATATCAAAACTTGCATGATTGTTGAGATCATGTTCGATCCCGCCGTCCCCGTATTTAATATGAATGTACAGCGGAGGTATTAGATAAAACGATATCTCGTAGAATAAGTAGAAATATCGCCCAAAATAACTCTTGTTGGGGAAGCTCTAGGGAAAGATGATTCCGTGCGGAATATATAGCGTGCGCACTTCATCCGCTATAGCAGTATTGCTCCTACATACACTTTTCCGCATGCCTCACTTCAGCAATCAGAGATTGTGATGTAGAATCTCCATTTTGAAGAAAGTTGTCTGACCATCCGCGCCTTTCTGGGCGTCCATAGGGCCTTTGAGAAGACACAACCAAGTCGAGCTTAATGATTGAAATGCATGGTTCTGCAGCGATACAGAATGCCACGTGCATTGCGCTGCTGCATGCTGGAGTGCCGTAGAGGCTATTACCTGGTTGTACCTTGGGTTTTTCATACCCAGGGGGTCTAGGATTAGGGGAAATGTGTCAAGAAAGGCTACCCTCAGGACTTCGGAACATATTTGGGTACGAAGAACAAATAGAGGCGGAAACGCAAATTTTCTGAATGACATGAAGCCTCCCCTGGTTTCCTTTGTAACATTTTTAACTCCTAGTATCCGCTTTAACCAACCCTATAATACTCCCCTATATAATCCCTTATATATAACCCCTTGAAGGAATTTAGACTACAGCTCATATGCTGGTAATTGCTACTAGCGGAGGATGAGTCGTCTTTGCGGGACCGTTCATGACAGTGGCAAGAGCGAAAAGACAGTTGAGCATCAAAGCAAAAGGATTGGGAATGTAGCGGTCTAATATAGGGGTTATATCGGGATAATGGAAAATGGAATCGAAACTACTATTTAGGTCTTAGGGTTTGGGTCTAGGGTTTGGGGTTCTGTTGAATCTCGTAGGTGGCCATCCTAAATAATTAGTATGGCCCCTCATATTTAGGGCTTAGGGTTCAGGGTCCCCCAAAAGGACCAAACATTTTATAGCCAATCGGATGATATTACATCCAAAAAACGAATGTTGTTCGTCCTAGCCACTGACGGTTTGTCAACGTATGGTTCCGTCTACAACTTTGGGCAGGACTCTCATTCTAAGCATTGGAATGGCCAATTTTAGCTGGCAAATTTCGTATTGGGAACATTATATGGTCAGATCATGTGGAGGAGTTTGACAAATTGGGATACCGTCAGGTACCCTGGGGTACACGGGATGATCGGAGGTCCGACTATGGGCTCTAGCAACAATTTTGGAGGAATGAACTTGAAAATCCTAAATACACACATGTATGTATGCAGGCAGGTACCTAGGTAGGTAGGTAGGTAGGTAGGTGGTATATGTATGTTTGCTACTCGCGCGTAGCTTCCAGCAGACTGCAGGCGCAAGCGAGGGGCCCAGAACCTCTGATCCTCCCAAATGAAATTTGTGTGTCTTTAGAATACCCTTGAACCCTGAACCCTAAGCCCTATACCCTGAACCCTAGACCCTAAACCCTGAACTCTAAACCCTAAGTCCTGAGCCCCCGAACCGTATTTGGGGGGGCTTTCAGGTTTAGGGTTGCACCAAATAACAATTGTCAACCTGCCCCCAGCCCAAACCCTACTGAGGGTTTAGGGTGTAGGGCTTTAGGCTTAAGGCTTAAGGGTTAAGGGCTTTGGGGTTCAGGGTTTAGGTTGTAGAGGTTGAGGGTTAAGGGGCTTAGGGTTAAGGGTTTAGGCTGTAGGGGGTTACGGGATGTAGGGTTTAGGGCTCATGGAGGGCTTAGGGGTTGAGGGCTTAGAGTAGAGGGCTTAGGTCTTGTCCCACTAAATGGACACTCCTTGTGCAACATCAACAGTATCCCAACGAAATCCACACAGCAGATCAATATTGAAACCCTGCCTTACATCCGAAACACTACCATAAACCCTAAATCCCTAAACCCTCAACCCTAAGCCCTAAACCCTAGGACTTCATCCTTAGTTGAAGGACTCTTCGAGCTCTGGGGTTCAGAAAGAAAAGTGCTGCAATTTAAATTGGCGGGCTCCTCGGGTTACTTGAAATTTGTCGCACTCCTGGGCAATTCGGACAGATAGCCCTACGCCCTCAACCCTCAACCCTAAAGCCTTAACTCAAAACCCTACACACTAAACCGCGATGAGGGGGAAGACCTGGGTAATCTCCTGAAATCCTGTAGAATTCAGCCCAAAACTCCTTTCAGGGCACGATTTGGGGTTTGGGGTTTAGGGTAGGGCTAGAGGCTGTGGGGTGAAGGCTTAGGAACTTTCAAGGTTCAGAAGCCAAGCGAAACCGTAAACCCGAAACCCTAAAACCCTGGACCCTAAACCCCTCTAGTTCACAAACAGGAGCTCTACTTCTGATATCTGCAGTAAGGAAACCTCATCTGTACAATCAACGAAATATTCCTGAAGGACTAGGGTTTAGGGTTTAGGGGTCTAGGGATGGCATTTGTCGGGTAATCTCAAGGTTATGGGTTGCATCCTGTGGAGAGCTTCAGGATCACGACCTAGACGACAGAATCTGCTTAAGCCCTACCTTTTAAGAACTATCATGTTGGGTGATGCTTGCCTATTTTTATCATACCCTAAACCCTAAACCCTACACTAGGCCACTATTTAGGGGAACTTGCCTCCCTAAACTCTAAACCCTAAACAAACATCATATTCAGCACTTACCTCCTCAGCTTCGAGTTCTGGATGTCTTCTCTGGGTGTCCGATATGAGCGGCTAAACAACAATCCTAACCACTGAGCGCCAGCCTGAAAGAACACCCAGGAACTGATCTGTGTAGTTCATGTGGTTCAGCATCAGGGTGATGCATGTTTTTTTTTCAATTCTACACAATAGCACCCCCCAATATGGTACCCTCTACTAGTTGGTAAGCTCTACGAACCCAGAAGGAGCTTTATGACCCCCACCTGGACTCATGGATCAGCGCTTACAGTCTGGAATCTAGGTTTGTTGAGCTGATCTCAACCCTAAACCCCAAAACCCTAAACCCTAAACTGTCTTATGGCCTAGATTCATGCATCTAGGCCATAAGACAACCAGAACGAACAAGCCCCCAATCTTGCATCCTACATCTACCATATATGAGCTATAGTCTAAACTCCTAGTATCCCCCTTAAAAACCTTGTAATATGAACCCTACATAATCCCCTATATAACCCCCTTTAAGGAGTTTAGACTATAGCTCATATGATGCTATAAGGCTTCAACTCAATATCTAAGCCATAAGACTTCTTGCCCTGGGAGTGAACTTGCACTCGCCAAACGCAGCGCGCGTTGCATTCGCCCAGACGCTACCGTTTTTGGGCATTTGTTTTTGTGGGCTTGGAGCGGAGCAGTTGTTGGGGTCTAGAGCTCATACGGGGTTTGGGTCTCGGACTCCGAACCCTGAGCCTGAAATCGAGTCTGGGGATTAGGCTTCTTCTGCATCGGGTCTTAGCGCTGAGGGTTCGAGGTCACTAGATTTTAGATCGTTTTTTGCAGCTTAGGCTGGAGGATTTGGAGCTTAAATCCTGAACCCTAAGCCCTGAACCCTAAACCGCAACCCCAAACCCTATACCCTAAACCCAAAAGGTGTAGGTTATTGTGGTAGTTGAGGCTTGGGGTTTGAAGTTGAAGGTTTAGGGTGCAGTGCTTAGGCTTACCTTTGGTGAGCTAAGCATGAAAGAACGGACCCTTGGAGTAGTCCCTATATAGCCCATTATAGGTTTAGGGTTTAGGGATATAACCCATTGTAGTATCTTCTACTGTATTTTACATTCCTTCCTTCCCAGCTAACCAAAGGCCCTAAGCCCTAAACCCTAAACCTCAAACCCTTAACCCCAAACCCTAAACCCGGGTTTCGGGTGCAGCGCTTAGGGTGTTTCTACAGGCTCAGGCCTGAATATGTAGGTGGTGGGGTCAACTCGTCAATCTGAACTCCGCGCCCAAACGCATGTGGGCTATGCGGATATAGCTGAAGGGTTTAGGGTTTAGGCTTCAGGGATTTGAAATTTAGGGTTTAAGGTTTAGGGGAATGGGGTTTCGGGTTTAGGGTTAGTTTAGCCGTGGGGGTATGAGCTAGAGTCTAAACTTCTTCAAGGAGGTTATATAGGGATTATACAGGCAGGGTATTACAGGGGCTATTAGGGGGGATACTAGGAGTTCAGACTTTATCTCATATATGGTACGAGATTTTCCGTAAACAATGCGGCCTTCAAGAAAATCACATGGTAGATTTTGGGTATACTGCGCGGAATATCCGCAGTCTACGTAGCGCAGCAAAGTTTGTGAGAAGTGCCTTGTGGTGGCTGGGCCGAATAAGATCATATCTCTCAAGTTACATCACAGTCACAGCCATGATGGTCCTATTTGATAAATACATGTGTATATGTGTGGTTGCCAAAATTATGGGCCCTTTTTTTGGGTACCCTAAATAAATATTAGGTGTCGAGCTATAATGGGGACCCAAAAAGGGACCATAATTTTGACAACCAACCATGTATATATATATATATATTTATTTATTTAGAGAGAGAGAGAGAGAGAGATACGTTTGATAGCTTTGATAAGATAAGGAAATGTCGGTAACACAACCCCCATGATGGGGGCGGGACTTTGTAAGCTCAGTATGATGGTCACGGTGTATCTGATTTTTTAGGTGGCGAGGTTACCAATGTCCACTGTAAACCCTATATGAGCCAACCAAGCCTCACTTTATTTTGCATTATCTTTTTACATTTGATCCTCCATGATGTGGGGCTTGGTCCCTAAACCCTAAATTCTAAATCCCTAAACCCTAAACCCCAAATCCCTAAACTCTATGGTGCTCAGGTTTGGGTGAGGCAACGCGCTCCGCGCCGCGAGATGCACACGAGGATGTACGGCCACTCTTTTCACAAGCTCCCGGCCTCAGGCCCTGCTTGCTACGTAGACTGGCAGGATGGGAGTTATCAGTATACTTAGTAATGTACACCCATGATTGATAAACCCCTTCCTTTTGAGGGCCTTAATATTAGGATCCCCATTCAAATCCCTATTAAGGGGAGGGGGTTTTATGAATCATGGGTCTACATTATGCTGATGAAGTCTGAAGTCCCTCTAAACCCCAAACCCCCCTTGGGGCTTCTAAGACAACTCAGCACTGGCTTTGAGATTTGGACACGGGCCTTGGTTCGGTGTAAGAGGCTTTTAAGTGTATAGTCCCCCTTAAGTAGATAGAATATGGGGTATATGGGGATCTTATTATAATATACCCAAAGCCATCTTCTATCTACTTAAGGGGGTTTACAGGATTTAGGGTTCAGGGTTGTGTCCCCCACGTCGACTTGCATGCAAGTTGGGGATTGAGGGTTGTGTGTAGAGTTTAGGGTTTAGGGTTTAGAGGGTGTAGGATTTAGGGTATTTTCGCTCAGAGCGGTCGAAAACCCTAGACCCCGAATACCCTAAACCTGAAACCCTTCAATCCTGATACTCTTTAGCAGGGGGAGTGCCAGCGCACGTAACAACAGGATGTGCAGATGTTTGGGTCCAATTTGTGTGGGTTTAGGGTTTGGGGTTTAGGGTATTTAAGGGAAACCCCCCTGTTGTTGAATACCCTAGCGATTCCTAAATCCGCGCGTGTAACAACGGGATGTGCAGATGTTTGGGTCCATTTGTGTGGGTTTAGGGTTTGGGGTTTAGGGTATTTAAGGGAAACCCCCCTGTTTTTGAATACCCTAACGATTCCTAAATCCGTAAACCTAATGTGAGGCAGCATTTATGCGCATGGTCTCCCCAATTGGCCCCTGAATAGATGCGCTCGCCACCAGTCGAATCCAAATTAACCCAGCAGAACCATTTTGAAGATCCAAGACCCTAAAGTTAAACCACCCGTGTGAATTTAATTTTCCTTTTGCCTGTCCATCTGATTTTCCATTACGGGGGGGGGCATATCCCCTTAAACCTGAAGCCCTGTGGATTTTTATCTAAACGTCATATCCCTTCCACTTGGTGTTTCCTTAGTATGTGGCGCAACCACGGAGTCTTGTCATTGCCAGGCTGTACCTGCCTGGGAACCCTGGCAAACATACGTTTTGGTTGCAGTCTATTGCGAAGTTTTCAAAAGGCATACATCCAGGAATCCACCGCGGCATTGAAACCTAAACCCTATAACCCTAAACCATAAATTTTATCATGCACCCTAAGTCTGGGTTTAGGGTTCAGGGTTTATGGTATAGGGGCTTTTAGTGTCACTCTGCTTGCCCCGCTTCCCACCATGTCAGCGGCGTCGCCCGCATGCACGCAGCAGCGAATTAACGCAAGGAACTGACACGCCCAAACAGCCCATTCAGGCTTAGAAATCAGAGGTTTTGGGGCGTAGTATTCTGTAGCTATGTAAGAGTTCTCGCCGAATTTTAAGGATTATGAGAGGTTTTGACCCACCCCCAAATCAGGACCCTGAAGACACCATATGATTTTCGTAGGGTCCCTGTTGCAGGGTTTGGGGCAACCAAAACCCTTGTCATGCAAACCCTAAACCCGGCCCTAAACCCTTCAGCGTGAGGGTCACACGCCAATTTCTAACAGGAGTTACGGCATTCAAGGACCCCTTTGACACCATGTAGCCAGGCACACTGGAAGGCCCATCGTGTCATCTTAAGCCCCCAACCTTATTCTCAAAGCCTCAAACCCTAAGCCCTAGACCCAAAACATGGTTCTCAATACCATCTGCCAACTCTGCGTGATTGTACACCATCATACAACACTCAGTATGTCATGGTCAAGGTGAGTACTGTCAACTCACGTTAGGATGCTGAGGTAGTTGACGATATGCCTGCCAATTGGGGCTTGCACGCGTTTTGCCAAAAGGTTTGCCCGCGGTTCAGGGCACAGACTTTGTGCCGAAGCTCAAAACCCTGCGCCTTGCCACTGTTTTCTACATCCACAAAGCTGATTCTCCCCCAACAATCTTGCAGAACCATTTCACAAAATCAAGCTCGCAATCGTTGACCCTCTGGTGCTCTAGGGGGGGCCGGAATTTCAGGTTTTTGACCTAACTCTAGTAATCCCTGCAACCCTGTATGCGGAGTCCGTCGTTTTCACTCTTTCCTGAGCCCTCCGACCTAAACCCTCAAAATCCTTAAACACTAAAAACCCGTAAGCCCCAAAATAACCTAATTAAGAACCCGAAAACCTTAAAAAGCCCTAAGCCTAAGCCCCAAAAGCCTCTAATTTCAAAAAACACCAAAGCCGTAAAACCCCCGATGCCTTAAAAACCCTAAGCCCTACACACTCCAAAGCCCTGAAAACTCTACACCCCCAACAAGCCCTAAACCCTCAAGAGCCCTAAACCCTAACAAAAAACCCTGAAAACCCCTAAACCCCAATGTGTGGGTGAACCAAGACACGTGAGGGCTAACTTTGGACAACCCTCAACCCCAAACCCTGAAATCAAACCCTACTGACCATGTTTACCAAATCCAAATTGGCTTTGAATATAGGGGTTATAGAAGGATTGTCATTATAGGAAGTATATGGGGATAGTGGAAAGTAAAACAAATACTACTATTTAGGGTTTACTGGCAGTTTATTGGTGCAAGCTACAAGTTCCTGAGCCCTAAAGCCTCAACCCTCAACAGCTGTTCTCCGACGTGCCGCGCTGATAGCAACTGCGCATTTGAATTCTGGGGCACAACTTCTGCGGGGCCTTCAGGTTCAACATGTATAGGGCTCAGCACTACTCAGTCCCTGTGGTGTAGCTCCTGGGGTACCTAACTCCATGGTTAACTCCATGGTTACTGAAGTACACAACGAGACGAGCAATAGCACCAGTAGTAGCAGCAGCATCAGTAATCGTCGTAGTAATGGTACTGACACTGCTAATGCTGATGCTACTGCTGCTGCTACTCCTCCCCCTGTTCAAGTTCTAAGTATCAATATCACTATCAGTATCATCACCATGCATTTCTACTTATGATATGCTATGAGGCTGTTAGCTGGGGGCTCTCGAGACTCGGAGAGAACAGTCTTGGGAGCTTCCCGAAGCCCTCGGAAGCGTGCGGAACGCGCTGCATCCAAGCTCCCCAAGGAGGGCTGAAGCCCACTCAGCGCAGCGAACGCGAGGATAGTATCAAGATAGGGGACTCAAAAAACATATATATATATATATATGTATATGTATTTATGTTATGTACAGAGGAAGGGGTTAATTATGGGGTTCCTACAGGGGTCTATATGGTTGAGGCCTGAGTAATGGGAATAGGGGAAAACTGGAACATCAAACGCTCAGACTGACAAGGGTAGCAGCAGCATGCTTAAGTAGAAGCAAAGTAGCATGGCCAGCATCGGTATCAGCCGTGCTAGCACCGGCAGCAGCCACCGCAGCGGAGGCGGTGGCAGCACCCGCAGTAACAATACTGCAGGCAATAATAATTCAACAGCCCGATGCCGAAGTCCAAATAACACCCCTTCTCACTTCTCGACTTATGCCGCACTCCTGCTTCGAAAGAGCCAATAAGAGTCTTACTTTGCACGCTTGAGCAGTTTATCCATGGCTTCACAAGAGCTATGGGGCTGCGAACACATGTTCCAAACTGCTAGAAAAGTTGTCCTGCTTAGTGTGACGAGCCTGTAAATAAACGTGGCAAGATTCAACATATTTCCTGGAATGTGTTTTCTGCAGCTCAAGGCTACGAATCTGGCTCCGACTACAAAACTTCTAAACCCTAAACCTTAACCACTTTAACTTGGGAATTTCTGGAAACAGGGAGCCCCTAAGGACTCAAGGCATATACAGAGATTGCGAGAGGAGTAAGCAGATAGTAATGCTAACCTGAGATCACAACTCCAGATCCCAAGAGGTTTGCCCCTAACCCCAGCCCTATATCCTGAACCCAACTCTGCTACACGCCAAGTCCTGCTGAGCTCGCCAAGAACTCTTGGGTGTGGAGGCGTGTTTACCAAAACACAAACTTGGTTTTGTATACCCCTAACCCCTATGGTTATGAGTTTCGGGCACCCAAAAACCTTAAAAAACTTTAACGCTGAAACCTACTATATAATCCTAACCTTTCACTCAAAATTCTTAAGCCTGACATGCCTATTGACTGGGTCATCTGTCACACCCCAAAAGTATGAACAAACATTAGCCCAAAGCCCTGAAAATCGGCCCAAAAGGCCATTATTCTACAGACTTTTGAGGTTCAGGTAAAGCCTAGGCCATCTATTCCATGGGGAGCTGGGAACGCAAGGTCCTGAAGCACAATTCCCAGCATCAGTGCGTTCCCACGACAGCTACCGACGAGTGACTAGTTTAGGGTATAGTTTTGATGTTTAGGGTTTAAGGTTTAGGGTTTAGGATTTGGGGTTTAGGGTTAAGGTTTGTTGTTCAGGGGCTTAAGCTTAGGACTTAATTTGCTTGAGCAACGTGCCGGGGCACCTTGCATGGCTGTATTCATGCTGCAAGCCCTAGCTGGCCTAGCATTGAATTGTCCCAACATGCAGTGGGCTTTAGGATTCATGGTGCATGTTTTTTCGTGAGCAATACTTCAACTGCTTAGCATATCTGATCGTTCTGCGTGCACGCACGAACATATGCGCCTTTTTTTACCGAAAAGAAGGCCTATGTGGTTCTGATATGGCCCTTTGCTTTTCAGCAGTGCGTTTTTCGTTCCACCCATCTTTAGCGTCGTGGGCTCTCACCTTTTCTGGCATCTTTGAGTGCCTCTCCAGCATGTCGCATGTCGCTCCAGCATGAGTGCTGCTAACGAAGCTCCCTGTATAAACAGAGCGTTTATTTAGCTCCTCTAGACATGACCCCTAATTGATAAATATCTCCATACAATTCCTACATAATCCCGACTTAAGGTTTTGGGCCTAGGAGGTCATTCCTTGCATGTTGCGCTTGCAAGTCATCACGGGTTCTGACGGTGGGGATCAACCCGAACCCTTGGGGTTGACCCCTAGGTAAGATGGAAGGTGTGCTACAGAAAGCTACTTGTAATAAGGAAGTTTCTATTACCCCACCGCTATAACAACGGCCCAGGGACCTGTTCACGCGCGCGCAAACGTGCGCGCGCGCAGGATCTACTGGCCCTGCCAGTGATTTCTAGCTTCGGGAGGTGAGGAAAGCAGTGCAAAAATTGCCACGTTTTTTTGTCTCAAGCAAAAAGCCAGTGGCTGTCCTTGAGAACATCTGCGAAGTGCGCGGGGCTGCAGCCGACTTTGACGGCACGATCCCCGGCACGGATGCTCTGGTAATCGCATGCTCTCGAAGCATGAACGTTATTATGGTTTGGGTATGGATGCTGCGGTGAGCGTATGCTCTCGAAACACGAACGTTATTATGGTTTGGGCATGGATGCTCTGGTAATCGTATGCTCTCGAAACACGAACGTTATTATGGTTTGGGCATGGATGCTCTGGTAATCGTATGCTCTTCTT
>CAJNIZ010005953.1:6996-18435 GCA_905231905.1 Symbiodinium pilosum | reverse complement strand
TCAATTTCTTAATTCAAGGCTTTTTGTAATCTGGTCCCTCTGAGAAGCCTATTGGCCCTATTGAGGAGGCAATTGTGCAAAGTGCATAACCTCTCATTGGCTCAGTGGCTAAGTGGTGGTCCTCAGATACTACAGGTGATGGTTTCAATTCCTCCATACGTCATTTTCTCCCCGGCCTTCCCAACACCTCCTAGAATCGCCCAGCGCCTCACCAGGTCTATTCAATTCTAATCCAATTAAAAAACGGCCAAATTAAGAAATTGAGCCCCTCAATTTCTAAATTTCAAGAAATTGAGCCCCTCAATTTCTTAATTTGTTTTTTGTTTGAAATGTGTCATGTTTATCATACTTTCCCGACTTAAGAAATTTATATTAAGAAATCGAGGGTACCCTCAAAGTGAACTGGAATATTTTTGATTAAAAACAATAGGCCTCATCATTAAGAAATCGAGGGTACCCTCATCTGAGCGTAGCTATTTCTTAAGCAGCGCTGTCACTGTACTACTAAAACGGTTATAATAACTATGAATACAACGGAAGTTTTTTGCACCGGGGGCCGCAGCAGCCGCCCCAGCTGGTTGCAGCCCCAAAACGCAGCGGCTGAGCCCGGATGGGGCCCAGCCATCCCATGCGAAGTCAACGACGTCGTCTTGGGGATCGGCTGGGGCGAGCGCCGCCTTCTTACAGTGCCAGCTAAGGAAGGTAAGGGCGGTAAGTGCAGTCACACCGTGCCACATCAGCATCCGCGCTTTGTTCATGGTCAGACAGGTGTTGTCCTGGCTCCACATCATGAAACACTGCAAGAACGAACGCCCAACATCGCCCTAAACCCTCAACCCTACCCCGTAACCCATCACTTCTTGAAGCGAAGCTCCTACGTGGGGGGTTCCAACTACTAGCGGTCGCTTCAAAAGGGGTATATGGGGCATCCTGATTGGCAAATATATATATATATATGTATACGTATCTATAAATATGTGTATATATATATATGTGTATATATATATATGTATATGCATATATACATATATATATATATGTATATATGTATGGTGGCTTCCCCAAATTTGCGGTCCCAACGTTAAAGGTTTCTTTATTTGGTGTATATAAATATTGGCTTCTTCCTCTTTTTTCAGGAAATTGTATATATACATATATGTATATATATATATATACGCGTGTATGTGTATACATATATATATATATATGTATATGATTATATGTGTATGGAGAGATGGGGATCATATATACGAATGTATACGGGTTTAGGCTTCCAAAAATGTGGTGCGCTTGTCGGATTCCCTATTATGAGGACTGTCTTTTTCGGAGAGAGGGGCATAACAGATTTGGAAGTAATTGCCCGAGCGCCAAGGGACAACTGCTGAGAAGCAACAACCGGCTCCATTCCAAAGCCCAGAGACCAAGCAAACAATGAAACCCAAAACCCGAAATTATGAAAGCCTCAACCCGAAACCCACCATGAGGACTCCCTGGACCCTTAAACCAACGTAAGGCTAGCGCTGCTGAAGCCCCAATGCTTTTGAACCGCCCCAAGCAACTCAACTAAAGACCGAAATGTGAACCATGGCAAGCCCTAAGGGTCCAAGGACCCAAATAATAGGGTTTTAGGGCTCAAAAACTATAATATAAATGGTACTTGGGACCTGAAGCCCTATTAGTTGGGTCCCTATATATCCCCCCTATAGCCCCCTTTAAAGGGACCCTATTATTTGGGCCCTTGGACCCTTAGGGAAGTGTGGTGCGAACAGCGCTCAGGGTAATTCTGGGGCCAGAGCTATATGGGGGTTTCCTAGAATTAGGGGTACCTTTTTGGGGGTCCTCATAATAAGGACTATAATATTTTGGGGTTGTATTGGGGTCCCCTTGTTCTAGGAAACTACCATATTTAGAAATAGTAGCGAGACAGGGCTTTTCGTGATAACCTGGCTATAACCGGAGTGCTTGCCTAACTGGAACCCCTAAGCCTAAAACCCTCAGCCATAAACCCCGTGAGGCCGGGGCAGCAGTGGCAACGGCAGCAAGAAGGGTAATTGGGCGTAGCCCGACCTCCCGGTTTTAGCCACGGGGGCTACACGGCAAGCTCCATATCCCTGAATTAGGACTTTAGGGTTTAGGGCTTTAGGGTTTAGGGTTTAGGGGCTACACAGCAAGCTCAATATCCCTCAATTAGGACTTGAGAATTTGGGGTATAGGGTTTAGCCATAATTGCACACTTCTAAAGTCAATGGGTCCCTGATACCCAAACACCTTTAAAACATCCTTCATCTTCTGGGGGTCCTCTTTGAACGCCTGGTGAGGAACCGGTAATGAAGAGCTCCGGATAAAGAACTCCGAAGGAAGGGTTGTCTGCCAGGGAACCTCGAAGATTAGGCTTAAGGGTTAGGCTATTAGGGTTTAGGGTTTAAGGACTACTGTGGGTTCCTCACATTACCCAGGCGTTCCCATGTAGTTTTCTTTGGGTCTGTTATGGTTTTTTGGTAAGGGATTATAATATACTACCCCAAGAGGACTACATAGGAGGGTCTGGGTATGTTGCATTCAGCTCAAATTCTGCCCCACATAATCCCATAATTTACTCGACAATTCCGGTCTAGAAAATGCATCCACCACTTGGCACAGCCAACCCTAAACCCCAAACCCGGAAGCCCTGAACCATTCGTCATCCGCTCTAGGAACCGATGCCCCGCTGTGGTATCCCTGACAGCTGCAAATCCTCGGAAACAGCCGCTTGGTCGCAGAGTGACAGAACCATCTGACAAAAGCGTGCCAACACCAACGTGTAGGATTCATAAAGAAAAAGGTTTAGGGCTGAACCAAGAGTGTAATCCCTCACCCCTACAACCTCAACCCTGAACCCTCAATCCTTCACCCTACAACCTAAATCCTTAACCCTAAACCCTCAACCCTAAATCCTCAACCCTAAATCCAAAACTCTGCACCCTAAACCCTAAATCCTAAACCCTAAAACGTAAATCCAAAACTCTACACCCTCAACCTTCAACCCTAAATCCTAACAACTAAAGCCTCAACCCTGAACCCATAACTCTACAGCCTAAACCCTAAACCCTCAACCGTAAATCCATAACTCTACACCCTAAATCCTTGATTATCTGGGAAATCTTGACTGTAGCTGATGTAGACCCCGGTATACATGATCGAAGATCAGACATGACATGGAAACTGAGATTATCTGAGGGTTTACCACAAGAGGGACCCCTTTGCCAAGGGTCCTTTACTAAGGTTAATATTGACAGTAGCTCGTATGAAGTTCGGTAGCCAAGATGCAAGCAAGCTACACAATGCGGGTCAAAGGCCATGAGCCCGAAACCCTAAACCCTTTCTTTCTTTAATATATGGAGATATTGGGCACCCTAAGCCTGTATTTAGTGCCCTATGAGCGACATAGAATAGTCACAGGATACTACTGCTGCGCCTGAAAAACCCTTCACTTGCCAGATTCAAAACCCCTGACTGACGTGCCACTCATCCCAAGGTCTGCATCAAAAACCAACAACTTGCCCGGTTACCCTTTAACACAAAATCCTAGCCCCCAACTTTCTACCGGCAGCGCTAGACATCATAAAGCCAGAAACCTTATACTCTTTGAACTCCAAACCAAACCATAAACCGGAACTAAGCCCTAAACCCCTAAAACCCCAAACCCTAAACCCCAACCCCAAACCCCAAACCCTAAACCCCAACCCCGAACCCCACACCCTAAACCCCACAACCCTAAACCCTAAACACCAAAAACTTCAATCTCCCCCCGCCCCCTGGAGCGCAACCTTAGCGCCACGGCAGCCAGGGTGGCCACATCCCCCAGGAAGAGGGCCATGATGGCCTGGCTTAGGAGTTAAGGTTTGGAGTTTAGGGTTTCAGGGGTTTGGGTTTAGGGTTTTAGGGGTTTAGAATTTACGGCCCTAAGGCTTTCAGTCGGCAATGTGGGATGAGGATGTTTTGGGGTTCAGGACCATGATGGCCTGGCTATGTACTGGAAAGTGAGTACCTGGAATACACACGGGCACACAGTGACACAGACGCACGCATACCTCATCATATCATCTATGAATATACGTATGTCTCTGCAAGTGTATATATATATATGCATATATATATATATGTACATGTGCGTATATGTACATTTGCGTATATGTATGCACGTATGCATGTATGTCTGCATACCTGTAGTGAGGAATATCAACCACAGTCTAAACTCCTAGTATCCCCCCTTAATGAACTCCGGAAATACTCCCCGGTATAATCCGCTATTATACCCTAAACCCTAAACCCTAAGCCCCGCTCCAAAAAAGGCCAGGGGTCCTCGTGTCTGATTCGACCCCAAACCCCAAAATCCCATCCCTAAGCCCAAGACCCTAAGCTGGAACCTCTAAACCCTATAGTCCCCGTTTAGTAGGTAGAATATGGGGACCTTATTATAATATACCCGAAACCACATTCTATCTGCTTAAGGGGGACCATAAACCCTAAGCCCGAAGCCCTAAACCCCAAAAACCCTAAGCCTAACATCCCTCGACCTTGGACTGCTTTAATGATAGCCCGTTATTTCCCACATGAGCCGCAGTCAGTATTTCCTTCTGTAGGGTTTAAGGCTTAGCGTTCTATTGGGCAGTATATGAGCTACAGTCAAAAATAATTGATGGACATAGGGCCGTATCAAGGACTATGTTAGGGACTATGCTAAACCACAGGAGGGTCCCCTATGTCCACTGTTGAGGGTCCCTTAATAAACCTATTATTGACAATAGCCCATATGGTTCTAAGGGATCTCATCTTCAGATCCCCCTAAACCCCAAGCCCAAGGCCCTAAACCCTAAGCCCAAGGCCCGAAACCCTAAGCCCAAGGGCCTAAACCCTAAACCGCTTGGGGACCCTTGAAAAAGACAGAGCCCCTACGGAGGACCTCACGAGGGAATCATGAGGGAATCCGTGTCCCTGTGTAGGGGCGCCTGGGAATCTCCAGACACTTGACCCTACACCCTAAACCCATGTTATGGGGATCTGGCTTTCCCTAAACCCTAAACCCCTACGCTCTAGACCCTGAACCCAAAAACTCTAAACTCCTAAACCCTAAAATCCTAAACCCTAAACCTGAGCCCTAAACCCTAAACCCTACAAACCCTATATTATAAACACTCAACAAACCTTATAAACCCTAAACTCTCAAGAATGAACCCGGGCCTGATCCCAGAGTAGGTACCAAAAAGCACCGCCCGAGTCGAAACGGGGAACATGGACCTCAGCGCCGCTCGCCGGATCCATCCATGCTCTTAGGCTAGAGTTTATAGAGTTTAGGGGTTAGGGGTTTAAGGGTTTAGGGGTTTAGGGTTTAGAATCATAGGGATATGTAGGGTATCTGGGTATATGTGGGGATGTAATGAATGACAGGGAGAGCTTGGCTACCCCAACTCCTGAAAGAAGGTACAGGGTCCTTATCGTGGGTGCTGGCGTCGCCGAAGCTCTCTGGCAATCCTCCGATGTCGGAGACATGCAACACAAGCCTGGGTTATCGGTTTAGGGTCCAGGGTTTAGGGCTAAGGGTTTAGGGTTTCGGATTTAGGGCTTAGAGTTTCGGGCTTTGGGTTTAGAGCAACCCTGGCCTGGGTTGCTGCAAACACTCAAGTTCCCAGGAAACACCAACATGTACTATGTACCCATATTATTGAATTACTACATACCCATATTCTGGGAATTCAATTTAGGTTCCTTAAACGTTGCCGCGGACCATTTATAGGTCTCCTGTGCAACCTGGACTCTCCATCCCAATCCTTGAGCCCTTGTTAGGTTTTAGAGGGTTTAGGGTTTATGGAATATAAACCCTATAGAATCCTTACATTATAGGTTCCCTTATTCCCTTCTAACCCCCAGTAAGCCCTTTGCATATGCTTGCAGCAGCCTTCGCTAAGGCTTTTCACAGAAGCCATCTGCTTACCTTATAGCATTTTTTTTCGCTTGGCCCAAGTTCGCCAAGTCATGAAATGTGGTCTGGTGTTCGCAGATATTGTCTACTTGCTGAGTTTCCTCGCCCAAACCAGGCTAACCCTGAAACATCGCCGGACATCATATAGATAGATACATAAATTAATAAACAAATATATATACATATATATATATAGGCCACCTTACGTAGACAGAATATGGAATGCCCCAGAACCATAAGAAGATCCCCCCAAATAATCCATATTCTCTTTCTACTTGAGGGGACTATGTAAGTATATATATACCCTAAACCCTCTGATACAACTTGCAGTTGTGATTAAAAAACATCACTTGTCTCACTTTGGACGCTCTGACTTCGGTCCGCATGTACCCTAAACCCCAAAGCCGTATATAGGTCAAGGTTCTCCACTCAGGCCCTAAACCCTAAACCCTAAACCCTTAAACCCTAAATGCCACAAAGAAAAGCTAGCTCAAGGCCTGCTGATACAGCCAGGCAACCTGACATCATGACAACACTACGTGGCACTTAGGACCCCTACGAAGGGTTAAGGGTTTAGGGTTTAGGGATTAGGGTTTAGGAATTAGGGTTTAGGGTACTTAGGACCCGTACTCAGGGTTTATGGAAATGAAAATGGAAGCTACTTGATTATAGGGCTTTATAGGCCAAATATAGGGGTTTTAGGGTTGGGGGTACTCAAGACTCCTACTAAGGGTTAACCCTTTAGGTACCTATAACAAGAGTATAAGGGCATCCCAAAGGGTCAAGGGTCTAGGGTCCAAGCTGGGGATTATATTCTAATATACCCAAAGCCATATTCTATCTACTTAAGGGGGACTCTAACCCTAAACCCTAAATAGTAGTTTCCATTTTCTTTTCCAGTATCCCTATATAAGTCCCCAAGCACAACACACTTCCCCGGTTTCACTCCGCGGCTTTGGCGAAGTTCGGCCCAAGGGTCCAAGTAGTACGTATGAGGTGGCTTATATGGGGGTTTCCCAAAATTAGGGGTACCTCTTTGGCGGTCCCTATAGTAAGGACTATAGTCTTTTGGGGGACTATATGGGGGGTCCCCTTATTTGGGGAATCTACCATATAGGATTTGTTAGGGGTATATATGGTTGGTTGGTTATGTGGGGTAAGGGTCCAAGTTTGGGCTAATTGAGCACTTGGGATCTACTCATAATGTCATAGTCTGCCCGTAACGGTAATGGGGTAAGTATACGGGCTATAGTCTAAAGTCCCAATATTCCCCTTCATAAGCCCTAGTATACTCCCTCATATGATCCCTTATATAATCACTTTTAAGGAGTTAAGACTATAGCTCATATGAATATTGAGTACTTGGACCCTTAGGGTTGTGGTCTGGAGCATAAGCTAAACGACGCAGCGCCACTTCTCCATTTAACTCAGTCTCCTGGCTTTGCTTTGCAACATGGATACGACCTCCGTATGCCCGGCCCGAACAGCTAGCTGCAAAGGCGTGCAACCGTCATCTGGGGTGGCTTGATCTCGAGAAACTCCAGCATCCAGCAGCATTTTTACAACATCTTTGTGCCCAGACTCGGCTGCGTAGTGCAAAGCAGCCTTGCCGTCATCTGCTGCAGCTTGATTGCAAGATGCTCCAGCCTCCAACAGCATTTGCACCACCTCTGCGTGGCCATACAGAGCGGCTAAATGTAAAGGAATGGCCCCGTCATCTGTCCTGGTTGCATTACAAGATGCTCGGGCGCCCAACAAAGTTTGCACCACTGCCGTGTAGCTTTTCTCAGCTGCAAAGTGCAGCGGTGTTGCGCCATCCTCTACGGTGACTGCGTTGCAGCAAGCTCTAGCATCTAGCAGCAAGCTCACCACCTCTACATGGTCGGCCAGGGCTGCGACATGCAGAGGAGTCATTCCGAGAGGGACAGCTGCATCCTCACCTCGGTTCCCCATGAAATTCTTACTAATACGGGTGCCCTTTTCCTTGAGCTTTAATAAGGAGACCCCAAAAAAATATGGGAAAAAGAATACTACTTGGGTACCTGAAATAAAGCGCCCAAACCGTAATTCCTAAACCCTAAATCCTAAACAGGTGCTACTGGGTACCTAGTCACACTTGGCATCAGCTTTCAGCAGCAACCGTACCACTTCCTGGTGGCCTCCCTGAGCTGCCAGATGCAAAGGCATTACACCGTCGGTTCTGGCTGCCCCGCAAAGGGCTCCAGCATCCTCACTAGTATATTATTATTAGATATATTAGAATATATGATGGTAGATTATGGTATACTTTGATATAGTATGATATATCGTCGTATCTTATAATATATATCATAGTATACATATTTTCTGTTATTCTATGGAGTTTTGTTTGGATAATGGAAAACAATACCAAAAGGCTTCAGCATCCAGCAATATCCGCGCCATCTCTACATGGCCCTGTTCAGCTGCCACGTGCAAAGGAGTTGTGCCGTTTTCTTTTGCTTGACCAACCTTGGACCCAGCTTCCAGTAACAAGCGTGCCACGTCCACATGTCCCTCCTGAGCTGCCAAATGTAGGGGAGTAGCAGCACCATCTGTCAGCTCTGGCTCAGGGGAAGCTCCAGCTTCCAGCAACAAGCGTGCCACTTCCACATGGCCCTCCTGGGCAGCCAGATGCAAAGGAGTCGTGCCGTCGTTTTCTGCGGCTTGGTTCGCAGAGGCCCTCGCATCCAGCAAAATGCGCACGATGGGCACGTGGCCCTGCTGAGCTGACAGCTGCAAAGGCGTAGAGCAGTCCTGGGGGTTCCCCAAATTAGGGGTACCTTTTTTGAAGTTCCCACCATAAGGATTATAGTATGTTGGGGCCTTTATAGGCGCCCTCGATTTAATTAAAAGGCCTGAACCCTAACCGCTAACTCCTATATGTATATATATATATATTATATAGGAGTTAGCGGTTCTAATATGATATATATAATATGTCATATAATTTCATATTATATATCCCTTTATGAAAATAGCGTTTATGAAGCCTTCTACCTCTAGAGAGGCGTGGCCAGGAGAGGCACCAGCTGCCAGCAGCAAGCCGGCCACTTCAACATGGCCCTCCTCTGGGTTTACGGTCTAAGGCTCGGGTCTGGAGTGTAGGTTTTCGCGTTAAGGGTTCAGGGCTTCAAGAACTAACTGAAGTCACTATAATTGGGGACTCACACTAATCTTAGAGCGTCAGGAACTTGAGTGAGGTTACCATACCAGGGGAACCGCATTACTTGATATATATATATATATATATGTATGCTACCCCCCCCCCCGATGTAACTACCTTTTTTTGGGCTTCAGAAAGCTATTTCTTGTTCAGCCCAAACTGAAGTTCAAGAATAAATAAGAATTCTTATCTAGTTATGTGTACGAGCCTGTAGTCAAATGCATATACACGTACATATATGTAGCGCCCAGAGACAACGAACTCCAATGCAGTCAGGTTTCCTTGGATGCTTAAAGTTATAAATCCTAATGAGGGTGTTACACCAAGGAAGGGAGCTGCTTTTCTGTTTTGGAATTGTTTCTCTGTGAGCCACAGCTGAAGCAATAGCATTCAGTGCATGCTGGTGCCACAACACACACACACCACAGTCATGATTTCAATTCAGCAATCTGATTTCTCTGGCTTTTCTGTGTGCGTCTGGCAAAGAGTGATTTGTCACTCTGTTCTGTGTGCATCTGGGAAAGAGCGATTTCTCACTCTCTTCTGTGTGCAGCTGGCAAAGAGGTATGCCATGCATACCGTACTAAAGATCACACATTTCAGGTCCAAGAAGCGTGGCTTATGTCTTTACTCAGCACCTACCTCTTCACCATGCCTTCCATGTAGGAGGCAACAACATGTCCGGTACACAACCTGAGATCTCCGTGGCGATTCCAGTACTCCCACTGTGCACTGCGAATCTGTGCAGTAAGCAACAAACAGGACGACTTCACATACTGGTTTCTGCAGAGTCTGGCCTTAATAAACTTCCACGCGCGGTCCACAATTTGGGTTGCCGCTTTACAGGAAATTCTACGCCCATCAGGCAAGGTGTGCTTCGGGACGCGAACGAAGGTCGGTCTCAGCCACACCCACTTTCCGTTTCGTTTGACGCGTTTCTTTTTGTGTACCACCTCATCGTGCACGACGCCGGGTAACTTCATTTTGTAGGATCGGGCCGAGTCGGTGTGGAGAACGACGTTGCGCTTGCTGATGTGCTTCAAGGCCAAAGGTTTCCAGTCCACTTTCCTGATAGCACCAGGAAGGGTACGTCAGACCGTTTCAACCGTCATATTCCCACCACGAGCAGCCATGGTACTGACAGGAGCGCAAGGATAAACTGAACTTACAGATTTGAACTGGAGGCAGCTTCGCATTACAAGCAATAACCTTTTCGCACTCACATAAAACTTGATGAGAATGGCGCCAAAGTGTGGCATTAAGGCAGAGATCTCTGATTTCAGCAGCAGCAAGTCAGCTCGGTTTACTTGGAAAGGGCTTCCAGAAGCAAAGCATGCTCTAACTCACTTAGATGCCTCTCACTTGCTGTAGCATCGAAGTCGTAAAACACTGTCTTGTAGCGCCACACCACTGTGCCTTGGAATAAAATTTCAAGAGGCAGGTTCGTTGGTATGGAAAACTACTACATGAAAGTACGAAACTAATCATGGCGAGATACTGTTCGTCAATGTCATGAACGCCCGTGGCTGTTCCGTTGGAGCGGTAGGGATACGATTCGCATCATCGGGCACATTGCCCAGGACTAGCTGCAGTATGTCGTTCGACAACTGGATAGGCAAATTTTTGCATACGGAAACATCGAATGTCCAGCGAACCATAGCGCAAACCGCAAGAAGCTACCGAACGTGTGGCATGTGTGTCTAGCAAGGAGTTGGAGCCATTGCTAAACATCGGTTTTGCTAATGTCTAATGTTTTTCAATGACAGGAGGATGACACATTGGTATAGCCAATAATTTCTAAACATTTCCATGATTTCTGAACTACAACCTTAGGCACCATTAGAAAACATTAGCAAAACCAATGATTTTGCAGTGGCATCCTCAAAAACATTGGTTTTTACCAATGTTTTCTAGCTCCAGGTGCAGAAAACATTGGCAGGGCTAATGTTGTCAATGATTTCCATGATTTTCAAACTATAGGCTGGGAGGCCCAAATCATGGAAAACATTGGCAGGGCCAATGTTGTCCATGATTTGGGCCTCCCAGCCTATAGTTCGAAAATCATGGAAATCATGGAAAACCTTTGCAGGGCCAATGTTTTCTAGCTCCAGGTGCAGAAAACATTGGCAGGGTCAATGTTTTCCATGATTTGGGACCCCCAGCCTATAGTTCGAAAATCATGGAGATCATGTAAAACATTGGCAGGGCTAATGTTTTCAATGATTTCCATGATTTTCAAACTATAGGCTGGGAGGCCCAAATCATGGAAATCATTGGCAGGGCCAATGTTTTCTAG